>JASVER010000006.1:19146149-19432024 GCA_030449065.1 Oceanodroma leucorhoa | reverse complement strand
AGATCTTTTTTAAAGTTACAGTACTTAAAATTTTCCACTCCTTGTCTTGGCTGAATAAACACTATTGTGATAGTTAAGCCAGGGAATTTGTCTAAATTGGCTGCTATCAAGATATGGAGAAGGATTTAATTGTCTTCCTCCCTCCTGCTGAGTTCATGTTGCCTTGTATTTGATAGTGTGATCCTATGGAATCCTAACAACAAGGCAACACCAATTTACTAAGAGGAGGGAGGACAACTCAATCTCATCAAATCAGCAGAATTCACATAGTACCTGCTTTCATGCAAATACTTTTTGCTTCTCTGAAGTGGTGAAAATAGCAAGAAGCTGTGTGTGTGATGTCTGTGAATGTAAACAAAAGCATTAATGAATATGGACCTTCAGTTCTTACTGTAAAGTTGCTTCTTAACAAAAGACGATCCACCTGCACACAATACTTTCTTTCATGTTTTAGTTTTCATGAAGAAATCTTTACATACGGTTTCCTGTGTCTTTTGAATGAAGCTGTTGTGTGGGGGTTTGTTGTTGTTGTAATTACTGGAACTGCCAGTGTCACGACAATTCAGATATTAGTGTTTAATGAAGTTCAGATATTACTGTTTATTAATAAACTGTCCCTGAATAAGCAGGAAGGACATAAATATTACACCTTTGTCCTCTGAGAGAAAGCTCCATCGTTCCTGAAGTATTTGTCTTTAACTTGTTGGCTAAGTGAGTAAGGATTTTAATTCAACATTTCAAGATTTCTCTGATGTCTAGAAGACATTGAGGGGGAGAACTCGTCTAATCAGATGTTTAATATTTAATACAGGCAGGAAAATAACTTGCTTAAATAGGTCATGCTGTGATTCAGTAATTTAATTAGCCTTTCCCTAGAGTTTTGGGGGTTTTTTTTCTGTTGAAGGATTCCTGTCCTCATCTCCTCCGCTGACTTCACTTCCTGCATGTTGCTCATAGGTATTGAACCCAGAAAAGCACTTCCTTATGGGTGGTTGTTGTCCAGAGGAGTAAGTACAGGTTTCAGAGGGCTAGAGAAGAGGAAAATGGGTTTTATTCCTGGCTGTTGCTGACTTGTTGCATCGCTCTGGACAAATTCCTAACCATGCTTGAGTGTATCAGCTGTAAAAGGAGCCACTCACTGCTTGCATCTACAGAACTCAACATCTSAAAGGGGAGCAAAGTGCCCTAAAGTCTTACTGCTGAAGACTTGCTGTCTCTTCCCTCTGACTTCAGCTTTATTGTTGCCGCTGTTTCAGTGTAGAGCATGACTCAGCACTGTTGGTACTGCAGACCATTAATGCGCATGATGAACACTGTGTAGCTGTCCACTTTGTAGCTGGAAAACACCGTGCCGGTAAATCTGTTGTAGATGTTCAGTCAGCCCAGTTTAGCAATGATGAAATATTCAGACAGTGTCTGATCTTGTCAGAAAATTTCTCAATTCCCTCTTGATATACACACAACTGTCTGTCTTGCGTTGCTGCATGCAAAATGTTCTTTCATGTGAGTTAGTCCACTTGAGGAAAAAAAGTCCCATTACTTTATGGACGGGGGAAGGGGGGGAATGGGGAAAGGCAGGGACTTGTCATAGAGGGTATTGGCCAYAGTCCCCATCTGTCTCGCTGTGTACTTGCTTGTAGAGTTAGCAAAGGTTTCAAATAGGACCTGCTCTTTCTGGCACAGAACGTGCATCTCATTGGAAGCATTGTGTTTATTTTTCACTGCTAGTAATCTAGAGAAGATACAGAACTTGAACAAAGCACTAATATAACCRTTGATTAAGTAGCACTAACTCCAAATATGTTGATAACAAGTGGTGGTGCTTGAAGAACTTGGCTGAACCAAAGAACTCTTTCTGTCATTTTCAAAAAAGAACTGTAACTCGTTTATTGCCCATGGCTATATGAGTAGCAGATAAGGTAAATTGCAGAATTAATGACACCAGCTTGTATTTCCATTTACAAGAATCGGGTCCAATTTGTGCTACTAAAAATGTCTGGATTTTCTGATGTAAGTACTGGTACTTTACTTTATAAAAGCATGTCGTCTCTGTAGAGCAATTACAGTGCAATGAGTTCTCTTCCACAGAGGGTTTTCTGAAACTACCCTTGCAGAATAAACTGAACAATTTCTATTCAAAAGGTTTGGGGTTTTTTTATGCCCTTGGAGAAGGGAAAGCAAAGTGGTAGGTAAGAGGGGCTGAATGCCTCAAGTGATGAAATAGTCTTATTTCTTTGGTTGAAATCTAGCTCAGTCATTTAAAGTGGTTGCATTTGGCTGATGTTTCCTCATTTTAGTCAATAGTGGGCCAGTTCTCAGATGATGTGATGTTTTGTKAGTAACTAGTTTGCTGCTTTCCTGCTGGCAAAGAAATGGTTCTTAGTAAGGTTTTGGGATGGGTTATAACTTCTTGCTTCCAGAAGTGACCTTTTCTCTTGAGGAATAAGAAGCACTGGAGAAGCCATGCATGAGTTTAACATACATCCATTCTCTGAGTAGAGAAGTCCCAGTGCTTTGTTTTGCAGATGGCTTTTTCCACCATAAAGAAAATAGTGTACTCTTCTCAAAATCCAATAGTGTAAGAAAAATAAGTAGAACATTTTTGGCTTAACTAGTATCAATTTTTGAGTGCTGCAATTTACCCCCTCCTGCATGTCCTAAGCTGTCACAGATGCTTCTACAAGTCATATGATAAGCTCTTAGGGAGCAAAGTTTCACAGAACCATATTTTCTAAATAATGGCAGCATGTCTACCCTCTTGGAGTTCTGTTATTTACTGTTCTTAGCTGTCACTGAACTGTGTTTCTACCTTCATCAAATGCAAGGTTCAGTGCCTTCGTAATGTTCCTGCCCATTTCACAGTTCCAAAAAAAATCTAAGGTTATCAACCCTTCCTCTTGCTGCAGGTAACTCTAGGCAATTCTTTCTCTTTTGGCTGATGCAGAGAATCACTTTCAGTCCTTTGTGTTTCTGTTTGCCTTCCAATTCAATGTGCTCTCTCTTATGGTAAGGACTGTCTGGACTAATGTCATTTGAAGCCTAATGGCTTGGCCTTGGAAAAAAGAGGAAATGGGTGCCCTAATAGCATTGTAACAGCTGAAGTCACATTTGTTACGGGGGTGATATGCTTGAAATACGGCTTAGTAATTACCTAGCTTCTGTGTCCTTCATGTTCAGTATGATTTAAATTGAGCAAATCTGTTAAATGTAGTTTTAAAAAAAGCAGCTTTTAGAATTGAACTAAAGGGTTCAGTTGTCTGATGAGACAGTTCAGTGACATTGCAAAGTTATTTTATCATATTTGCTTTTGACCTAGATTGCCAACGTTCCTATTACTGTGTTTCAGGCTGCTAGTACGCCACTTAATCCTCTGAGCTTTCAGTGTGGATTTGTGAAACTCAGGATTGACCTTCTGCAAGCTTTTTCTCAACTTATTTGTACCTGCAACAGCCTAAAAACAAGTCCACCTCCAGCTATTGCCACAACAATTGCTATGACGTCAGGAAATGATCTCCAAAGGTGTGGACGCATCTCTAACCAGGCATGTGTTCTTGTTCCACTSTCGTACAGTTACATTTATGACTCCGGTATGAATTTTGCTTGTCAGCAAACATATCTGACGAAAGAAATGAAAAGTAGTAGTGAAGAGTTTTGCTAAATAGAGGGCTTTGGTTTTCACCTGTAGCTATAATAATGTCTGCCTGTAGCAGACCATATTTTGAAGTTGAGCATGCACATATGTTTTTTCTCATACATTCACGTGCACAGTTTCCAAGGATGTGCATGTAGTAAGCCACTCAGTACCCTCCAACTTGCAGCAAGACCTTTCACACCTTGTTTTGGAACACTTCAGATACTGTGATTACACTAAGGAAGAATATATACTTTAGGATCATACTGCAAGTCCTTTTGGTGAGTGTTGGCAACTGACTTGATACTGTACAGAACACCAAGACAGTCTGCTTCTAAAATGCTTGTAGTCTGCAAGAGGGAATCAGTAGGTAGTCTTTGAAAGACAGAGCAGTTTGATTTACCAGTAGGGGATGGGCAAGGCTGTTGGTGGGGTTTTTTGTTTTGCTTTATTTTTAACCCAAGGAGGGTTTGGTKATTTTTCTCTGTGAAGAAGCAAGAACTTTCCATATTTTGCCGGAGTATGTTGTCTTATTCCTTCAGTATTGTATGTTATAGTGTAGTGGTTTTCTGGATGTGTGGGGTTTTGTTTGTTCTGCTTTGATTTGATTTTTTGACTGATAACATTGTCTCTGTAGATGAAGCACTCAATGGAGGAATTCAGAAACCTGGCTACACGGTATGGAGATCTGTATCAGTCATCTTTTGACGCGGACTCAGCAACTCTAAGGAATGTCGAACTGTATCCCTTTAAAATCTTAGAATTTGTCCACTTTCCTTCTCATGTGGATAGCATGAAGCTTAACAATCCTCTTTTCTATGAAGACTGGCACAAAGTCATTTTGAAGCAGTTAGTAACATAAAAATTAGGTACCAATTGCTTAAAACCTATTTGGAAATAAATATTGCCATACTATTGTTTGGAATTACTTTATGAACAAGTTATGACACAGAAATTGCAACAGCATAAAACTTGGGATTTTCATAGTTCTTGCTCTATGTTTACTAAAGGAGTAATGACTGTAGGATTACTTCACAAAAGCTAGAGAAATAAGGAAACGTGCCAGTAAATATACTGCATTTCTTATTTTAACTGCTAACTTTAGAAGTCTTTTAATTCCTTAGTATTAATATTAGACAACAGCAGAGCTGCCTGTTGATTTCACATGCCATAGAAGCTCTGATTTTGGATCCAGAATCTGCAAGGTAGGTTTGATAGTTAACTTTCTACTCCTTTGCTATTTATTTCTAAATCCTTGGGGCTTTAAGCCTAGGAATTCAAAGAATGTTCAGAAAGTTTCTCAGTAGACCCTTCCAATTCTGCTTTGGGTCAACTTGAGGACCTGTTGCTGCTGTGCTATACCTGGCAGGCTAGGCACTGTGTTTTGGGTTCTGCATTTTATACTGATTTTGCTCTTGAGAGCACTATCTGGACTTGTCTTAAATGTAGACTTACATTAAAATAAAAAACAACTTTTAATCTCTTCTTTAGCCACCTATTTTAACTTGTGTCTGTTAGCTCCCATACCTACTCTTTGCACTTGTAAGTGCACATTAGTTTCCTGCAGAGTCCTGAAAATATATGCACTAAATTAGTTTAAACTTCTAATGTAAATCCATCACCTCTGGCTCTTTAACAGTGAACTTATACCCACTAGAAAATCATGTTTAAGTACCTATGAGTTGAATCACTCTTTAAAACTCCCAGGCTGAGATTAAATGGAAGATAATATGGATAAACATCTTTCTAAATGTGTGATTTTATAACTGGAAATAAAAGTGAAGATCCTAAGTGACTGTCCTACTCATTATGAATTAAGTGTTGCTTACAAGATGTATTAATCATACTTGTAAAAAGCATGAAGCTGTGGACTTCAAAACACTAGGTGTCTAGGAGATGGAATTGTATTCAAAGCATGAGATTATAAACTTCCAGATTTAGTCTTAACTGTGACTGGCATTCTTGCTTTTCCTTGAGTTGTGAGACTTCTAAAAACGTTATAAACACTGCAGGCTTAAATAAAAGCCAGGGGAATTAAACACTGCAGGCTTAAATAAAAGCTATGAGAATTAAGCATGCTGAGTCTGTTAGACCTGTAACTGCTTCAAGTGAGAGGGTGGGGACAAAGTGCTGTATAAGCTGTAGTTAAGAAAGGGTTTAAATGTAAAGGGCAAGTCTTATAGTGGAAAAATAATAAACAGAGTAAACAGTTTGAAAGACAGTTATTTCTTAATGGATTTCAAATTGTAACAGAGGATGGTCTTGTTGGGCCTGTTTGGGAGTGGGCCTCCCAGATTACGATGAGGAAAGTATGTTAGACACGATGAAAAGTTTTATTTATTTAGTTTCCAGGAATATAGCTCGAATGGAACAGCACATGTTGAGAGTGAATATGAAAGAAGAATGATGTCTGTATTTAATCATGTACTGGAAGAAGTGGAATCCCTCAACAGGAAGTATGCTCCTGTGTCTTACTTGGCAAGTAACAGTTTTAAATGTACATTCTGTAGACAAAGGTTCCAAAAACTTGGCAACTCCATATAAGTATGGTGGTCAAGAAAGTGAAGAGCACACTCGGTTAATTAACATAACTTCTTACTGACACAAATGGTCTCTACAGAGATTCACTACTTCAAAAATACTTCAAAAAGATTTTACTAAGATATCTGTAACCTTACTGGTCCGATTTAAAAATAATGTTTTGAAAATTCTGATACTAAGAATATAGCAGATGCTGATAAGATACCTAAAAGTAGTGTCAAGATCTCTCGCCACACTCGCATTCAAATACTGAAGCGCATTCTTTTTGTTCATGCTGTTGTCATGAAGGAATTCTTCCCCTACCACACATAGTGCTGGACCCTTCAGCACTAGCCTTACTTCTGTTGCTGAGCTATTGGCAGTTAATACTGTGTTTTGTGAGTATAGCATTTCTCTTATCAATGCAGGTCATCAGAGAACACAATGTAAAGTGTGTTGAATGCAAGCAGTGAGCTGATAACATACTCCTTTACAGGGCTAGTGTGGTTTTGTCACTGTTAGTGAACATCATAAAGCTGAAGTGCATGTTGACGGGAGCAAGGTAGTTCATTTGTCACGGCTGCCATCTATTTGCCTTGTTTCTAAATTCAACAGTTGTTACCAATTCCAAATTGCGTAGAAGAATGAGTTGTGTAAAATGTAGCAAAGGTAAACCCTGTGAACTTAGTTGTCTCTGGCTCCATACCGATGCAGCTTGGTGACTTCAGCAGTGCTGCCTTTGCTCACCTGAGCCAGAAGGATGGTATAATGCAGTGGGGAAAGGAAGAGTAAACAAGAGGCTTAAAACTTAATTATTGCACCACATGAAGTTGTGGTAGATGCAAGTCTTGTTTGCTTGGAGCGGAGTTGTTGTTTATTTTAGAGTTTGTGTGTGAGGGTTTTGTGTGTGAGTGTTTCAAGCAGATCCTGCCCTGCTGACTTGAACACTAGGACTGAATTGATTTGCATTTTTCTTTATCTTGGCCTCCTTGTTCTTTCCAGAACAAAATACCTTCTTCATAAAGGGCAGAACATAAACAGAGAGGCTGAATGTAGTCACTGTCATCATAGTGGCTGTTATCCTATGATTGTATCAATATATTTCTGGACTTCTAGTGGAAATTACTGCAGTTTCAGTACCTCAAGTGCGTGTCTTTTTCCTATGCTATGAAAGATGTTTTTTTTTTCTCATTTGTTTTGGCTCCATTTCTTACAGCATACAGCTTGTCTGTGCAATGCTGTCATTGCGTTGTTGAAGGTACCCCTTTCATTTCAAAGGTACTTTTTTCAAAAGCTGCAGTCTACAAGCATTAAGGTAAGTACTGCTCAAATGTGGCCTAAAATTTCTCTTTATAGAGTGTTTACTTCATGAGAAAAGCCTTACTGAAGGCACAAAGCTTCAGCATTTTTAGTGAAGATACTTAACTGCAAATAGCATCTGGGTTTATCTGTTAGGAATAACTTGAATAATATGTACATATGATCATTAAGAAACACTGGGCTGTGACTTGGGCAAGTAGGATTCAGTTCTTTGATTGCAAAGCCTTAAAGAGAAAATCTATGTGGAATTTTTGTTGATTCTGAGTCTGCAAAGCTAAAGTAATGTTCTAGTCCTGGGAAGGCAACTTTTATAAATTTGTATTGTTTTTCCTTTTCTTTTAAAAAGCAACGTTTACTATCTTGGAAGAAAATTGTAATATTTATCAGCTTACTTGAGTAAGAATGGCTATATGTAACCYGGGGGTGGGGGGGTGTGTGGGGTTTTGGTTTGGTGTTTGGTTTTTGTTTTTTACTCAAATGCTCCCTTTTACTGGGAAAAGTGAAAGCCTTCAGACTTTTAATATTTACTCTTATTGAATTTTACTTCTTTGTTCAGCTTAATATACTTACCTGTGGCTATTTTGTAGATATTTTTTTTTTTCCTGCTTCTTTTGAAGAAGTGCAGTTAATGAAACTGATAGAAAGACCGCATCTGGTATTGATGATGATGCTTATTAATTATTATAGTAACGAGTCTCATATACAAGTTCTGTGTTTCCATTKGTTGGCTTCCCTACCAAACCCCTCCTTGGAACTTTTTCTATAGGAAGGTGTTCTGTTTCATCCTTGAATTGTGTTTGCTTTTCTGGAGGCATAAAATTACATCTTGGTCTGTTTTCTTGTGTTTCAGCTTGCTCTATCCCCATCTCCGAGGAACCCAGCAGAACCTATTGCAGTACAGAACAATCAGCAATTGGCCCTAAAGGTGGAAGGAGTGGTTCAGCATGGCTCTAAACCAGGCCTTTTCCGTAAAATCCAATCCGTCTGTCTAAATGTTTCTTCTGTGCTGCAGAGCAAATCTGGACAAGACTATAAGGTATGGATAGAATAGAGCCAGGAGGAGTCTTAAGCTTTCTTGCTGTATTTTCCTGCTCTTYTGTTTGGCTCTGGTTAGCAGAATTTTCAGGTTGAAATGAATGGGTTCTTCTGTAATCCTCTCACTCTTGACAGTTGACATTCAAGGACTAGCCAGAGCCAGGTATAGTACGGGGAAGGGATCTGGGATTTTTATGCTATCTGCTGTAYGCTGATAGCTTTTCTTCCAAACAAAAGAGGCTTTGTGATGTTCAGAACAAGTCATTAGGAATATGCTTGAGATCAGGAAGATTCAACCTAGGTATACAACATATGAAACTCCAGAGGGAAAAAAGGCAGGAGTAGATTTTTCTCTACCACATAGTCTCTAGAATTTCTTTATCCTCATTTCAAGGGGGTTTTTTGGTTTATGGAAACTGGGGGGACAGGCTGTCTAAATTAAATAGCACCTGAGGAGATACACACTAAATTCAAGTCAACAGTTTTATCAAAGATTGTATGTCTGAAGTTCAGGTTCTGCTAATGTGTGACATACAGTGAAAGGCCTGTTTTGGTGGGGTTTGGGGTTGGTTTTTTGTTTGTTTTGTTGTTTAGAGTTTTTTTTGAGGGGGAAAAGGAAGCAAAGTCAGTTGCTTCTAAAAGAAGAACAGGACTAGGAAGTGTGTAATGTTTGCCTGACTCATTACTCTGTGGTAAAACTAGAACCTCAGGGAGAGAGAGACTTGTTAGCTACCTTGCTTCTGTGAATAGATATAAAAATAACKCATTCATCGATGAAAAAGCATGTCAAGCTGGCTCAAACATGCACATGTATTGGTTCAGGAAAATTGAGGACAAGGATTTTTCTCTCCTGCAAAYGGAGAGCAGAAAACTTATTTTAACAGGTTTATATAAAAATGGCATTTTAACCTTCCATGTGTTCTCAGATTCCTATTGACAGCATGACCAACGAAATGGAGCAGAGGGTGGAACCACACAACGACTACTTCAGCACTCAGTTTCTGTTAAACTTTGTGATACTTGGCACCCACAACATCACAGTAGAGTCCTCTGTAATAGATTCAAATGGTATTGTCTGGAAAACTGGGCCTAAAACAACTATTTTTGTTAAATCTCTTGAGGATCCATACTCCCAGCAGGTTCGTCTTCAGCAACAGCAAGGACAGCCGCCATCACAGCAGCAACAGCAAAGAACAGCATATTCACGGTTTTAATTCCCAGAAGTGGCACTGTTCTGGTAAATGGTATCAGTTTTTCTTGGACACTTTTTTTTGAAAGACCTACAATTTTAACCTTCTCCTAGAAAGTCTCAGATGCCAATTTGTTGCTTTTTAAATTATCTGGGGTAAATCTGAACTTGATTCAGCAGAGGCAACTCTGTTCAAATTTGGAGTTGTGCTTTTAATATAAGAACTTCTGCCTGATCTCTTCTGTTTACAAACCTGTTGCATCAGGCTCCACAAACTTTGATAGCAGGGGACACTAAGAGCTCTTTGACTAGTACTTTCTGTACTTTCTTTTTTTGAAGCACATAGGTTCTAATGTTAGGCTTACAGGAYGTTGGTAAACACTTTGGCTAGTTATACAGAATGGAGTGTAATACCCAGTCTGTATCTTTTAATGTGAAGGAATTGGCAGGAATATCCAGAGGTTTTTTCAGATGACATTTTAATAGCAACTTCCAGTATTTGGCTGGAGTATGTGTATTATTRCAATTCATCAGCACTACTTAATGCATGCATCTGAAAGAAAAAAGTTGCGGCTCACTTCTCATACCCAGTCATTGTAGAGGGAGGAAACTGCTTAAGGGGTTGCTGTCTGGGGAGTCTTACAAGAGGTGGAATTTTACAGGTGGGAACAATAACTGTTTCTCAGATGATATAGAAAAGATTACTATGTTGTTTTTAAATCTTCATGTATCTGTATTTTGGAAGGCTTTGGTTTGTTGGGTTTTTTGTTTGTTCTTGTAAGAGGGAAGTTAACTTGCAAGTTGTCATTTAACTGCTTTGTTTTTTAAAAGGAATTTTATGTACCAAAGCTTTGTAATCTTGTTACTTTTACAGGATAACTTGAAGGAGAATTTTGCCAAAAAAAATTGATTCAGAATAACTTTGGAAATATGCTGCTTCATACATAGTTTTCATGCTTCCTTTGGGATATAAAAGGCTGAACTCTGCCTGTGTCTGGACTCCTGGGCAATAGATCACATAACATGTCCTTCACCTGGTCCTCATAAATAATCTCTGCTTATCACTCTGCAGGAAAGTAGGACCCATTTGAGTGGGGAGGAGGGATGGCACTTCTTACAGACTTCAGTTTGTGAAGTCTCATTGGAGCAGAAATTTTCATTGTTACTTTCTCAGTAAATTCCTAAGATACTGTTATATCAAGTTGATGTCACTGTAGAAGCTGACTAGAGCTTGCAGATTCTGCTTCCTTTATATGCAGAGAATATGGTAAAGAACTGTTATAAGCCTAAGTTTCTTCGGCATAGCTGGATGAAGAATTGTTTTCACTGTGTTTTCCCGTAATAGTTGCTTAAGAAATCAACTTTCTTCCTCTTGGCTTGAGACTAACCAAAAAAAAAAAAAGGAAGATCATAGTAGGTTTCATAATATCTTGGTCAGGCTATAATCCTAAGCAGAAGAGATAATTGGGATGCAAGGTGGAAATAGAAGACTTACAAAATTGGTGAAAAATCCACCAGCATCCTTCTTAAATCTGACTTTTATTTTGTGTAGGAGACAAACTACTGCTGCCCTTCAAGCTGGCTGAGGAAAGTGGTGGTTTCTGTGCCCACTTTTATGGTTATATACTTAGTTTTTTGTGTGTGTATATACATACAGCTATGTATGCATGCGTGCRTACATGTACCTATAGCTACGTATAGTTATGTGGTCCAGAAAGAGATGATTCACCTAGTGTTGTGCATGCAGTCTGTCAGATTGAAGATCTGAACTGTTTGTGGTTGGTTGGGTTTTTTCATTAAAGTCGTAGATCAGTGTCTTAACCACAAACCTCCTTATTGTAATAAAAAAAAAAGTCTAAGAGGTCAAACAATTTTTTTATCCTGCATAATGAATGTGTTTCTTGCTCTGTTATTGACCAATATGTTGCTGGAAACCTGTGATGGCAGCATTCCAAAACAACTCAGAAATGAAATGAAATTTCCACATTGGGGAGCAGACTTTTCTCATAAGTCATATGATGTTCACAGTGCATAGCTAAACTTATGAGAAACCTAGTAAAAAAAAACATATCCAGGGAAAGCCCTGACCGGGCCTGAGGCTTAATTGTCTGCGAGCCAGTAAGAGTAACCCTGCTGCAGTTGAAAAAATTGTTCCTTCTCCAAACAGGTTTGTTCATCTGATCTGAGAGGCCTCTAGAACTCCAGGAACTTGTATCAGTTTTGGAGCCAGGCAAATAATAACTGAAGTCTGAAAATCTGGATGCTAGGTCTGGGAGATTGCGGGGTTAGGGTAAATGTCTTCTGGAAAATGGGAAGTAGTCTTTATTGGAAATTAGCTTGTATAGGAAGGTGGCTTGCTGTGCAAGTACCTGAATTTCTAACAAATTCTGAAGGATTTCTCATGCTGGCTCATTTGCAGGTTAGTTATATGTGCATGCTGATCAGGAAAGACCCTRGACCTGTTACTAAATTGTCCTTTTACATAAGCACAGTGTTTTATGTTATGTGGGGTTTGTAGTGAGGTTATTCTTTGGGTGTTTATTTTGTTTGTTTTCAAATACTGTGTATTTTTATTCCTAATAGACTATGAAATAAACTTGGCAAACGGGGACCAAGATTTTCATAGAAATCAACGTCTCAAAATACCCAAAGAGAAGTGAGGAAGGGTGTTAACAGTAACAGCARTGTACAGAAAACTGCTGTTGGAGCTATCAGCAGTGAATGTGATCCTGGACTGTTAATAGAAGCAGGGAGGTTATCTTGCTTGAATCCTGCATTCTGTTTCTGGTGCCTGTATTTGAACATGTGCAACAAMGAATCTAGAAAGTAATTCTATGATGTGGACCCAAGTTAAATCTCCTTAGTGTTTCTCAATAAACAAAGCAGTAACTTGATCACTATGCATAGCTGCACACTGATAATGGAAGACAATTYGGATCTTTTTCACTTACTGGCAAAAGAAAGAAAATATTCAGTGGCTAGACATTGGTCTTGAGGCTGCTGCAAAGAATTCAAACAACAAAAAGGCTTATGCAGGCAGCTACATCATTATCTGGTCTTAATAATTAAGATATGCTTTCATCTAGTTTTGATAAATTCCTGGGCTGGGGAAGGGTGGAGATGATCAAATTAAGATGACTGGAGGTATTTATARTATGTGCAGTTCTGTATTAAGCCAATAGTAATTGGTGCTTAGGCTCTAGAATTTCACCTGACTTCTCTGTGGATGATGTAGCCAGTTACTCTCGGAAGTACTTGCTACTCACATTCTTGTGAACCTGTGCTCAGACATACCGAAAAGTGTCACTTCTAGATTCCTGACTGATCTCTTGCTCAAAGCAATGTTGAACTCAACAAGGGGTAGGGAAGGAATTTCCCCTGTCACATTCTGCCTTCCTTTGGAGTTTAGAGTGTAATCTCCTGCTAAGGTCATTTAAGTGTTTCATAAGTGATTTCCCTGAAGTTGCACTCATTGTGGGTATTCATGGTGTCTTAGACTTCCCTTTCTTCCCAYTTCTGTTTTCTTGGTGTCCTGGTTTCAGCTGGGATAGAGTTAATTTTCTTCCTAGTAGGTGGTACAGTGCTRTGTTTTGGATTTAGTATGAGAATAATGTTGATAACACACCGATGTTTTAGTTGTTGCTAAGTAGTGTTTGCACTAGTCAAGGACTTTTCAGCTTCCCATGCTCTGCCAGGTGCACAAGAAGTTGGGAGGGGACACGGCTGGGACAGCTGACCCAATAGACTAAAGAGATATTCCACACCATATGACATCATGCTCAGCATATARAGCTGGGAGAAGAAGAAGGAAGGGGGGGGACGTTCGGAGTGATGGCGTTTGTCTTCCCAAGTCACTGTTACGCGTGATGGAGCCCTGCTTTCCTGGAGWTGGCTGAACGCCTGCCTGCCCATGGGAAGCAGTGAATGGATTCCTTGTTTTGCTTGGCTTGTGTGTGCGACTTTTGCTTTACCTATTAAACTGTCTTTTAAAATTACTTTCTTTAAAGTTGTGATGTCACAACTTTAGTTAAAAAACATTCTTATTGAAGGAATTGATAGGATTTGAATAAATTATATCGCATTCCTAAACTATCTTTTGAATGATGTTCAACATGTGCATATGTATATAAAGAGAGATCTCATACAACACAGTATGGAAGCATTTTGCCTTCAAAGTAGCTATATTTCTTTTCTCTGTCTTTCTGCTGGTCTGCAGTATTTTGCTGTCTCCTTGGTCAGCATATTTACACATGTGCCCTTTTAATTCTTGGCAGCATCTTCTTAAAACAATCTGTTCCTTTTGTGGCAGTGCAGGTGTAGTCAGGTATCTGCATTGTCCAAAGCTGCAGGGGGGGGGAATAAAGGAGGGTAGAGAGGGGGACTTAAGCTCTTAACTGCCAGCTCACAAAGCAGTTCTGAGTTGAGTAGGGCCCAAGAGCTGGCAGTTGTCTCTGCTTGACTGCTGTAACCCAGCGTCCAGCACTGTTGGAGCTGCTCTTGCTTCACCCACGTAGATGCCTCTAAGGATACAACCTTAGATGCTAAGCTGAAGGAGGCTTATCCAGAACCTTGGCCTATTACCCTCCAAAGCAGAGAGAGTGATAGAGACAAAAGCACTTCTTGAAAGCAAGGGAAAAACAAGTGTTACACTGATTTTTTTCTTACAAGATACATTATGCAGTGTTGCAGTTACCTTCTCCCCATGTGAATTTTTAAGCCAGATGCTGTTTTGTGTTACTGGGAAACAAGCCTATCTTGGTGGTGACCCTGGATAGCTCCTGAGTTCTTTGGWCTCCAAGGGACATCTCTCTTGACAAACAGCAGCTCCTCAAGCTTGCTATTGAAGTCACAGATTACTTGGATTTCAGTGAGCAGTCATCCCAACTGTTGTTCTGCACGCTTCAGAAAGTTGCTCTACTCTGCTGATTGTCAGCATAGTGCTGAGAAATAGGAAGTATCTTCTTGGTGTTCTCATTTGCTTTTAGAATAAAGTATTTATCTCCCTCTTGCTTGCCCACCTCAAAGGAGTGCTATCGAAATTAAGGACAGCTTGGCTGTATGTTAATGGCGTTTCCAGTTAGTCTTAGCCTTCTGATCCAAGGATTTTAGACAAGGTAAGAAGAGCGTTCAATGAATTTTGAGAGAAAAATCTTTCTCAGGCTAGAAAGAGCCTGTGGCAATGTCTTAAACTGTTTAGTCTACTGGACACCTAACTATAGTAAAAAGCTGATTTTTCTTTTTGTCAGTGCTGAACCAGTGACCCAGTAGAGCAGTCAAGGAGATATTGCAGCTCTTCTATTGTGTAAAAAATAAAACTTAGTCYGTAACCACTTCACAGTCTTAAAATTCATCCCTTTTTTTCTTTTCCCCAATGGTTAGGGAGTCTTACCTTCACATTCCTTCAGATTTGAGTTTGATGGGGTTTTCAAGAAGTCCTCTAAAACTCTGATCAATAAAAGCAATTGTTTGGAGTTTTTTATGGATATCGGTGGTGACTGCAAAACTCCAAAGAAGATAAAATGAAGACTTGTGTGGGTTGGCTGATTTAAAATACCTTTGCTCAACAGGTTAAGTATGTGACTTGCTGGCTGTCCATCTTATTCCTTCCCTACTTACTAGAAGTACTAGATTGAAGAATGCGGTTAATTTGAAATTAATAGCCRTCCATGCTCCACACACACCTTCTAACTACAGGGCAAAACCAATGCGTAGCAGTTGAACTAGAAGAGACTGTCTGTGATAAATATAAACTGAATGGTATGTGGATGGATGGACTCTGCCAAAGATGATGGGTACAGTTTCATGCTTCACTTAGCACGACACACATAGACTGTGTTGCTGAAAGGGGCGCGCTCTGCTGCTTATTCCTGCCTCCGTCTTTGCTCTTTGCATCAGATCACGAGTTTATCCAGTTAAAACAGTTTCATTTTCCTAGGGTGTTTTTTCAGCTGAATCAGCAGGTTTGTCTTGGCTGACTCTGCAGCAACTTGATCAACAGAGCCAGTACAAGGAAGGTGCTGGGGAGGACGTATGGTGTATCCTAGAAGTAATAATCAACTGTTGGACTGACTGACCATGCATCTGTGATATGTTTCTGTATTTAACACAAGTCTGGAGGGAACAATCTGTTCACATACATCTGAACTGTGACCTTTCTGCATGGCCGGTTTGAGAGGGCAGAGATCACTGCAGTAGTTACCAGCCAGCTGCCTGGCCTTCCCAGCTGCTGTGAGTCACCACCCACAAGTGAGGCTGCAGWAGGGAAGAAATGCCCTTGTGGAGCAGTGGATGAGGCCAAGCCTGCAGCGAGTTGTCAGTCTTTGCTCTGGAGCGGGTGAGGTGTGCTTGAGTATGTCCTGGTCTGCCAGCARTGCCTATGCGTAGTAGCTAACAGTTGTGAGCAATTACAACTGTCTGACTTGCCGTGTTTAACAAAATCCGAAAGGGTGCAGATGTCAAGGTTCTGATTTCACATTATTTTTTAGTTATACTGGTGTTATTCCTACATGAACACTTTGAAATTTTGGCTGAAGCCAGGCTTTTATCACTTAATCTTAAATCCACTGACATTAGTTTCATGGGTACATATTTGCAGAAATTGGTCTGTGCAAATGACAGTGTTCCAACTAGATCATTGTCCACTGAGTAAAGTGGAAAAGCAACATGGACGGAGCCCTCTCGGAGCTAGTCACCCACCTCAGACAGATAGGAAATTCCAGGAGTTGTAATAATTCACAAAAAATGTTGTCCAACCTCTTCAGAAGGTCTCTGTCCCTCACTTAATGAGGGAGGAACAAAAGCTATTGTAATTAATTATGCTAATTGTTGTAACTCATTTAGTGAAGCTAAACAGGTCACTCTGACGTGTTTTTTCCTAAGCAGTGTGAATTGATCCTATCTGCAATGTATAAACACTGATCATTTGTTTCCTTTGTGTCTCTCTATATGTCACTAGTAAAGAACTGATGTGCTTTTTCATCCTTGCAGAGGAAAAGATTTACCTGACAATCTTCTGCATCCTGTGAGAGAGATGCAGAACCTTTCCTTGTTTTGCCTGTTGTAAGGGTTTGCGTGTTAGTGTGGACAAAGTCTTTGTGAGTTGGGTAGTAATTCCTGAGAGGATTAATTCTGAGTGCATCTGGGTAGTACAGCCCACACGACAGATCCCTTAAAGAGATTTGTATTTCTGTTAGCATGTATACACTAGGTTAAGAACAAAAATATACTCTGATTTTTATTTTTGGTGGGAGTGGGGTGATACAGGTGAAACATAAAAATAGCTTGAAGGTTGTAGGTTTAGTTGTCTTCCTGATATTTTGGCCTGACCCTAAGAAAAGCACCTACTTACTGTGTGTTGGCTTTCTCATTTAAATAAAAAACAAAACAAACCCCTAATTCCTTACGCTTTGCTGTTCAGAGTTTTAGAAATTCATTGGTGCTATGGAAGTACAAAATACTGTGCTGTTGTTTTGTGAGGGGATATTTTTTCTTTTTGTATAGGAAAAAAGAGGTCCCAACCCTTGACTATTAAGTGTGTTGCAATACCTACAGTAGTTCAACTTGGCAAGATAACAAAAGCAGTGCAGAACTTGCATGGCAATAATGCTTCTGAGAAAAAATATTTTAAAATGCCATGCTGATGAATCAGTCTCTTTCTCCCTCTTTTTTTTATGAAAACTTTTCTCAGCAGAAAACAGTGGTGCAGACCAGGTACTCATGTCCAGGTCTGTCCTTTAATGATAGGAGTGTACTAAATGGCAGATGGSAATGTTGATGATTCACTTAATGTACTTATGTATATATGTAAACACTGCCTCACCAGAAAACAGCTTACCAAGAGGGCTATGGTAACTTAAAATTTGTTTTCAGTGAAGCSCATTCTGTAGTATAAACATCGTGAGCTCTTGCTGCGACCAGACAGATGGGAGAGCCCTCTGCCATGCCTGCCTGATCACCTGAAACGTGCCTTTCTGCTTCTCTGGGGCTTTGTGCTTTCTGGGCACTGCCCTTATCATCATAGCTAATAACAGCATTTACAGGCTAATAATCTACTGCCAAGTCAGCCACTRTTTACCTGTGATGTAATGTAGTTTTTCTGATTCATGAGTTCTTACCTATGTCTGGCCACTTATCTTTTGCTGGCGGAGATGAGAATATTCTTTGATAGGAAAAACTGCTGGGAGCTTCACGCCCTCTTCCTGCTGTAAATCCTAGACTGCTTTCAGCAGCTCCAAGGCAGCCTGGAGAGAAGTTGGCATTGGCCACCTCAAATGTTCTGCTGTGCAATCTGAATAAATTAAAAAAAAATGCAACTTTTAATCTCTTGAGCTTTTACTTTTAGCTGCATCTCCACAATCATGATAGCCATAAATCATGTTTTGCATAATCTCATTCCTCATTTTTATTTTTAGTACTTGACTCCAGGAAGTGTGGCTTTAAAAAAAAAAAACAAAAAAATTAAAAAATACCAAGAACCAAATGTTCGGTAAAATCTGTCCTGACAATATTGTTAGACAATTCAATTAGCTTTGATTTGGCCTTCAAATGCCCAGTCTTTACTGG
The DNA here is from genome assembly GCA_030449065.1 of Oceanodroma leucorhoa. Lineage (NCBI taxonomy): Eukaryota > Metazoa > Chordata > Aves > Procellariiformes > Oceanodroma > Oceanodroma leucorhoa. The sequence goes on along the minus strand of JASVER010000006.1, from coordinate 19,413,767 downwards.
CCTGTGCCTGACATACTTGGCCRTTCAAGGAGTGAAGAACAGCAGAACAGGAAATGAGCAGATGTTTTACAAGCCAAGTGTCTTCCACTCAAACTTGCAGAAAAGGAAGCGCGGGCGGAAGGTGGGGAGCACTTTTGTGAGTGAGACTTGCACGTTGACAAAAGTTGATTGCAATTTAGCAATTTAAAAATGTGTCAGTGTAATTATCACCTGTTTTATTTCCTCATCTTCACCTTTTGGAAGAGGAAAAACTCAACACCTGATTGTGCTCATAGCAATGATTGCAACTAATAAAGTTACGTATTCTAGTAAACCAGAGTTTTGAAATACTGAGATCACTGGAAATAAAAACATAAGTCATTTTGTCCTGTACCTTCAAGGAAAGACACTGACCAGTTTTCTAAAGAAGCTATGGAGCCTGGGTTAGTCATAGCAGTTTAGCTGTTTGAGCACTGATTCATTTGTACACGTTCTTAGTACTAGCTGTGGTGTTGGTAATGAAAAATTGACAGCTGAAATTACAGGACAGAGATGGAAGGGGCTTTGTCCAGCAAGAGAGCAGCAATCTACAGCTGTGCTGCCTGAGACATCACTTATTTGCCAGTGATTTGGTTACTCGCCAGTCTAGATGGATTCACAAGCCACTCACAGGAATCAAATTTCTAAACAGAATGTAGACAGAAATTTCCTTCAATGTAGGACAAATCCTGTTAACACTGTAGTAGGGTTGACACAGGGCACAGGATCTCTGCTATAGTTCTGTATTGGACTTCTGTTAAAACGAGGTACATAATTCATGCTCAGCAGAGGCAGTCGAGACTGTGACTCATTTGTGCCACTCTAAAATATTAAAACTTCCAGGCCACTTCAATTACAAGCCTGGCAGGACATACAACCTGATACAGTGAAATATTTACCTGTGTTATCCAGGCGATGGCAAAGAATCCAGTCAGTGCAAAGAATGCTACTTGTGATTAATGATGTCATTATTGAAATTGTTTCTTTAATTATTTTGACTATGTAGGAATAGAAGGAGCTACAGTTGAGTGGACATTCCACTTGCTAAAGTATGTTGGAGATGTATGAAAGCTTTGTACCTTTTCCTCAAGAATTTAAGTCTTTAAAGTATTTGTGCGTGTGTAAGCAACTGCTACTCTGAAGGGGGGTGGAAGATAAGAGAAACTGGACAAATTTRTACTTCTGTAATGGCAAAGATTAAAGGTGAATTCTAAAAGAGAATTTGAAAAGAATCTTGGGGTATTTGAGTTTCTGGGGGGGAAGATATTAACAGTGTATTTAATAAATACACTCAAATAGCATATGTTAARTAATGAAACTCTACTGATTAAAGATTAATTTAAGTGTACTTGATGATGAAGTCTCATAACAGAATTAGTATTTCTGAATTGCTAAAACTAGAAAATAGTTCATAAGCATCCTTTTTGATCTAGCTGGTAGCAATACCTGGGATTTACACGCTCCTGTGCTTGTTTGTGTGTTGGGTTTTTTTTAATGGCCGATCCAATAGCACTGTATCACAAATTCAAAATTCGATTTTTTGCATTTATGTGGGCAGCTCTGTTGAACTCTGTTTGCAGACAACAGATGTACTTAGGAGTGGATTTAGCCTGGAACTGGAACTGAATGCGTGCAAATGGTTCTATAGGTGAAACCGTAGACTGGACTGAAAAATCTGAGTATTCCAGCTCATGTTTCCCTGCATAATGAAGTCACTGACTAGTACAATCAGATTCTGTAAGTCGTCTTTGGCGTATATATAATACCTGGGTTCACATGAACTGTTTTTAATCAGCAATTCATGTTGTTTATCTTGCAATATGAAAGGATATAAATGAATGTACATTTGTGTACATTGTGACGCCCTTTGTAGAAACCCTGCAGGATTTTTATAACTTCAACTGAAATTCAATGCGAACCATATCAGCTGTTAACAGGCTTGGTAGAATCCCAGCAACATAGCTCACAGAGGACGAAGAGCTCTCTGAACGAGAGCACAGAGACCTAGAAAGAAACGGTCAATTAAGTAGAGATTCTACTGAAAAGCAGTGGTAATATTTGAAAAATACAGGCTTTCAACTAAAATAGCAAATATATGGGTTTTTCTGTGGCACTCAATACTTTCCTATTGGAACAGGATATTAATCCACTGTGTTTTGTAAGGATATTTCATTTGTCATTTGTTTTTAAACATAGTGACCGGAGACAGTGTGAGGTTTTGGCAGCTGCTGATCTCTGGACTAGAGGATTGCAAGACTCGGGTTGCAAGTCAACGTTTTTATATTTTTGTTTTGATTGTAGAGTCAAGTAATGGTGTTTTGTAAGGCCTCTGGTAAACACTGGTGAAGAATGACTGCTTCTGGGTGTGTTGGTTAGAGTAGTGATTTGCAAATGTTCCTGACTTCCTGCAGTGGTTTAGGCTTCTCCAGAGGGTATTATGTAGTATATTTGAGCAATTGTATGTAAACACTTGATTAACTTTTTTCCCTACAATCTATTGCCTTCATTCTTCAAATTCACAAGTGGATTTCTACTCAATTGCATCTTTATCCAGCTGCTACCTTGCACCTTTTCATCCATCTCCTCAAGACATAATCCATAGCTTTTAACAGGTCATCATGTACAGCAGTGTTTGCACCCAGGCCTTCCAAACATACCTAGTGATTCTTTTTGTCATTCCCTTAAGTTATCTTTGCAAAACTTGTGATACTTATGAATTTATGTCAGAGAAGGAAGAGCAGAGGGAGCTAGGAAATAATGTGCATGTGTGTGGTGGGGTCACCCTTGCTGCTTTACAGTGAGCAACAGCCTCTGCCTGACCAGGCTGTGTTAGGGCTGCTCTTTTCCATGTTCACACTTCACTAGGAAAATTTAATGGCCAGGAGCAGGTGTTAAGGTGTTTGGCGATATAATGAATAGTAGACATGCAAGTGCATTTCCTCACCTGGAATGTGAGCATTTCTGCTATAGACTGGGACACGCATACCTTATGCTTGCTTGCAGTCCTAGCTTCTGCCTCTGCCACCTACTGGAGTGGAGCCCAGAGAATGTTTTTGTGGCCTCATCTAATGACGGCTGTTGTTTTGTGTGTTGGGTTTTTTGGGTTTGTTTGTTTTTGTTTGTTTTTTTTTAACGTGCACCCCATCCTTAGGGGAGAGATGATCAATATCTAAGGTATGTAACAACTCCTATACTACCTCCACTTGGAGACAGAAGTTACCACAATAAGAGTGTGTGTTGTAGGGAGTGGAATGTGCAATACAATTTGCAATACTCCAAATTACCGGCCTCCACCCCAGCTTGAGACAGCAACAGCTGATGTGGGACTAGAAGGTGTCAAGCCTCTGCTTCCACTCCTCCCTGCCTTCAGGAAAAGAAACAGTTTATAGCTGGGCATGGTAGATCCTCCTGCAGATTCCCGTGCCCAAGACATTGCTTTAGCTAGGGTTGCTCCCTACTAGGCTGTCAGCTGGTGATCTCGGGCACCAAGATAGTCTGGAATTGAAGTACCACCCCATCGTTTGTCCTGTCCGCTCAAGCTTGAGAATCCTTACTAACAAGCTGTAACAAATCCAATACAATTTGTTCTTCAACTGCTGATTTTATTTTTGTGTTTAGTAGCTTTGCTTTAATAAGGGTCTAACTCCAGTCATCATTGAGTATTAACAATGGAAAAGAGGATGCTAGGGTGGTTTCAGGAGGCAAGAGTCCCCTGGAATATACAGGTACAGAGAAAAGAACATTGAATAGTAGGTTAAATACCCAAGCCAACACTCTGTTGTATCTAGCTATTTCTCCAGCATATTACTGGTTTGATCCTTACTTACAGTTTGCCAGTCAAGACACATCTTATGAATAGATAAGTTTTTACTTAGTTTTTTCATATTCTTTCTCTGACTGGAACTTTCTGCTGCTCTGTAAATTTTTGGCCTAAAAGGTTTGAATTAATGTCTTCTCTTTAGACAGATGCTGCCATTTAGAAATGTTACCTAAAAGACATGCAATTGAATCTTGACCTCAATTAGGTCACTACAAAGTTCTCACAGTTCAGTGTGATAAGCAGTTATGGTTCCATGATACTGAATTTGCTGTGATGTATCATTTTACCACTCAGCATTAACACAAGGCCCATCTTGTTTGATAATTTTTCAGAACCTCAACAAATCAGCCTGTTTCCTCTTCTCGTCCGCCCAAAATCAAATTATRGTGGCTTTCACTGATGTCTGACAGTCTTGACAATTATTAGTGGAAGCAAGCGGAAAGACCTGAGTTGTACCAGTAACCACACTTCATTTATCAATCTCACAACTTCATTTAACTACCATTTTTTACCCTTCGAAGCTGGGGATGCATCCCCATCTGAACAATGTGGTGGGTGTCCTGGGGTAAGTATGCTGCAGGTGCTATGTCCTACTCAAATATGCTGTCAGACCAGGTCGTGCTCTTCTGCTTCCTCCTGCTCTGGGCTCTTTTGGCCCCAGCTTCCATTCAAACCCTTGGGGCTATAGAGTGCTAAGAGGTGAAAACTGCGACCTTGGTGAAACTTTGCATTTGGGACAGTGTGAGACAGTAGGTATAAAACACTGGTACGTTGGATCAGCCACAGCCTGGGCCAAGTGAGATCGACAGGGTGTATGTGTGTCCAAAGGAGCTCAGTGGAACTGGGACTATTGAGGGCAGAGTATTCGTATACGGGGAAAAAGGGATAATAGTTTAGCAGATGTTTGAAAGGGTTTTTTCTTTTCTCCTTGCATCACTTCTGTGTAGTAAAGGGAGTTTCTGTTGTGTTTTTGTGTTCTTTAATCATTTTTTTCCTAAATACATAGTAGATTAATAAATCTAAGCAAAAGTAGCATTACAGTTATATCTTGATCGTTTTGAAACCTTAGTTTTGTTTTCCTCTGCCTTTTTGTTACGAGACTTAGGCTGAGCAAATCAGCTATGTAATCCCTCATGGTCTGGCTGGATTCATCCACGCCATTAGGATTGCTTTTCTTAGCCACAGTTAACAATGGTATAATGGCTTTTATAACATTTTATTAAGTTGAAATACATCAATACCGCTAATGATAAACAACTGTGGTATTTTAGGAAGAACAATTTCCAGCACTTACTGCACATGCTAACCTGCAGACCTTCTTGGGCAGCACTTGACTGTATGGCATGAAAATACAGAGTATTTGTGCCTTACAAACATGTTTGTGCTGTGGCACAGACTTAAGGAAACTGGTCTTGGGTGTCTGTGATAAGAAGTATGTAAAAGCATTACTTTCATCTCTCTAGATCAAAATTCTTCTTCGACTGATGATGACTGTTGCTTAAGTCATTGCTAGTATAAATCAGGATAAAGTGGCGTAGCTTGGATTTGCTGTGGGGAGGACAGGAAGGGGCCACCTTCTTGATGCCAGTCATATGACATGGCAGTTGTAATGCARCCTCCTCCCTTCCTCTCCCTCCAATGCACGTTGGGACTGTCGCTGGCTTAGGATGATAAACTTAATGTGAAGCTACAACTAAGACGTATAAGGGTTTTCTGGAATTCAACCTCCTCCTACATCTTTAACTCTGGAGAGGGGAAAAAAAGAGCAGGCTACCTTTTAATGCCTAACTAATAGCGTTATCTAACTTAATTAATGATTGCTGATTTACCAATGTCAACAGTAGCTTTAACTGAACTTTTCCCGAGGAAATGATTAATTGCTAACAGCAGACAACAGTTTTCTACTACATTCAGCAGAGAGACAGCAATAGTGTTTTTCAGCCATGAAACAAGCAGGTAGTGAGACTGCAGAGGATGTGATGAACATAGATCAAATGCAAATTATGATGTGACTTCTCCTTTTGGATTTCCCAGTGTTGCGCTATTTCAGTCAGCTTCAGCTTGTGCAAAAACTGCATAACTATCTTGCAGCATGGACGTATTCATCATTACCTTCTTTCGGTGACCAAGTTAAACATATTCTTGAGGAAGCGAAGCAAGAGAGTTGCAAAGCTGCATATGGCATTGTAAGACAAGGGGTTTGTATGCTGTGTTAAATGGTGCTAAATTGGAGGAGGGAGGATGAAGCGTTTTTTTAATAGACCTTGGTCCTGATCAAATTTCAGTGATGGTATTTATTTTACAATACATACTTCCTAGAAATGCTCAGTGGACCTTGGATCATATCTGATTAGTTTGTCCCCAGTTCTTCAGTCAGCTCAAATGGGATGGATCTTTGCACTTTGCACCGTGCTGTTTGAAGTCACTGGAATTCAGCACATGGACAAATAGACTCCCCCACAAAGGTGGCTGTCGTTGTTACATTGGACTCTTTTTTTTTCAACTAGAAAAAACACCGCTTTTCTGAAACATCAATATTAATTTTAGCTTGTAATGATATAGAATCCAACAAACATGAGAAGGATAAAGTAGTCTGAGTATCTCTTTAATTTTATAACAAGCTATTCACTAGGGATTTAAGTGTGAGAATCATCTTAATAACAGCGATAAGTATTTATTTAGTTCTCTTGTATTTGCGGTTTGATCTACAAACATTGACTGAATGTTAAGAGTTTACCAAAACCCAAGTCAGTCAGTCTGGTAAATGTTGACTTGAAATGAACTTGAAAAGGTTTGAAGAAAATAGGAGCTTCATCTGATGACTGACCTCACAGCATGTGATCTTTATGATCAGGACCATGCAGTGTAATGCTTAATTTGCCAGTACAGATGGAGAAGAATATTAGAGATTAATTCAGTGCAGTCAAGTCCCTGTTTTTACTACATTCGTTTTTTAAAAATGGCTAATTGCAAAACAGTGTGATAGCCAGAAAATCTTAGGAGTCCCATCTGCCTAAGGACAGGTTGGCTTCATCTTTGTGTTTGTACCATGCTTCCATATGCAAACTTTATGGGCTTATAAAAGTCTTGCGAAGTGCGAGCTTATATATAATCAGCGTATCATTGCCTGAAGTAATATGATTCTGTAGATATCTAAATCAATTTGTCATGGATAAAAGATTTCATAACCAAGCTAACACAGAGGTTAAAGATTCAATAAGTAGTTGGAGAAACTCTAGAGTTCCTTTCTTTCAAAAAAACCCCAAACAAGCCCCAGACAAACGAAAGCCAAAAGCAAATCCTCAGCTCAAACTTACCTTGGTGACAGTAGTGTCAATGCATGAAAAATACCCACGTAACTGAGCTGAAAACCCAGCTTTGTTGTGCTCTACTTAAGCTGCCCATTGATTGACACACACAGTATGGCAGAAACACATTACATGCAGTAACGAAAGTGTTGCTCGCTGACCATCTGGTTGCGTTGCAGTATATCCGTTATCCATCTTTAACAAGTGGTCTCTGTCGAAGACTTCGGTTTAGTTTTAATGAGAAATTAAACACCTCAAAACATCTGAATTATTCAACTCAGTTACAGGTGTTGGTATGGGAAAGCTTAGTATGGTATGAAATGGCATTGTAATAGCAGGAACAACAGGGTTTTTTTCCTGGTGGGAGATGTATATATTAGGTTACTGCAATATTGAGAGTCACATCAAAATGTGTATTTTCTTGAAACAGTCACAAATCTGAGACTCAAGGGATTGTCCCTCTATGGTTAATACTAAGTTATTGCTATTTTATACCCTTATGAACATTGTAGCCAGAAAAGGGAACTTCAAGTTAACTTCTGCGTCTCTAAGGACATTGAAATATCTTTTGAGGGGTTTAGATGTTTAAAACCTAACTTATTTTTGAGAGCTAACTTCTCTGTTTTTGAAGGTGATATTGATTTGGACAGCTGTGAAATACATGACAAATAATCTTACTGGATCTGCATATGAGTTACAGAACACGTAGCTGCAACAAGAGGGCTTATATTCCTGACATGCTARACCAAAAGCAACCAAAAAAATTATAAAGATTATGTATACATTTTATGTAAAACAGATTGAGATGGAAAATCCAAGAGTGGCCTTGTTGTAAAGGCTAACAAGCTCTCCCTAGGTGGAAAATTATGAAATTTGCATATAGCTGGTAGAAGAAAGGGAGAGATGGTTACATCTGCCTCACCTTCTGCTAGTCTTGACTAACTGGCAAATTGTTCAAATGTGACGTATTCTGTTTTTTCACCTTTCTTACAAATGGTGTGAAGGTCATGAACAAAGATGAGTGAGCTGTTTTTATCCAGCTCCAAACTTCCTTGATTTGGTCTTGCTATGCTGTAGAAAGCGTAAGTACATTCAGACATGAATCTACCCAGATTCTTTTGGGAGATCAGGATAGCCTTGACCAAAGCATCATATGGCTTGATCCCCCTCTGTAGCTTATACTTAGAGTCTCTTTAGATTCTTTGTCGTGAAAATAGTACGGATACGGATACTTATCACGTTGCTTTTGTGCTACAAAGGAAATAAATGTGTCCAAAAATAGTTGAAAACAAACCCTTGACAAATCATAAATAACAGGGTACTTTTAAATTTTAGAACATAATCTCCACCTGAAAAAGTTTACAAACTATCACTTTATATGTGTCCATACCCAGCAAATCTATTTTGACACGGCCTTAGCCTCAGAAAACCATTGGAAAACACATGATAAATAAGAATTAGCTATCAAATGGGATAAAAATRCATTCCCATAGAGAGCGCCCAACTATGTTGGCCAATTAAATTGAACAGCAGCAATCCAACAGATGAGATCAATCTGAAGTGCAGAGCAGGGAGAGTGCAGTACACGTGTTCTTGAGATTTCTCACTGTATAAAGATCCATTTTGCTCCAGGACTTACTAGACAGAGTGACGGGACCGTAGCCAGACCCAGCATTAGATGTGAGTGGTCTTCTCTCTTCCCCAGTAGCACACTTGATAATATGTACTTGTACGGATATAGCGTAGCTGTGGCTTCCATGTCAGGTGGCCTCCTTGGCTATGACACGGCTTGCTCTCCCCAGAAGCTGTGTGTCAAATTTTAATTTTTACTTTATGTTGGACAGAATTTCAAGCATTGCACTGGAGCGGAATGTGGGGGGATGTTTCCTCACTGGAGCTGGAGTTTGTTCTGTCTGTGTCTAACTGTATAAATTTCCCTATTACAAATAGGGAAATGCAATATTACAATGCAAATTTGAAATGCAAAATTACAAATGCAATAATACCTGGTTATAAAATGTTTACTTGGGCTCATTTAGACTTACAAAAATTTTGGAATGAAATTAAAGAAGAATGTAACAATCTTAAAGAACTATATAACAATCCAACTTGCATAATATTTAATGATTCCTGCTTAAAAAAAAAAACACAAACCAACCAACCAGATTTGGGGTCAAACAACATGACACTGCTACTTCAGTGCTATTTTTATTTACTCAGAAGAAATACCTTCTGTTTAGTCTCTCCTACCCTAGCAATAACTTCTTGGTTTCTTTGGTTTGGCCGGTTGTGTGTTTCTATAGATTGTTTGTTTAAAACCAGGAAGTCTTCTTTGCCACCTTCTCCCAGGAAAAAAATGTCCCTAAAACAACTCAAGGCCTTAACTTGGCATCCTGCAGTCTTGTTAGAACTAACACTGAAGTCTGATGTCAACTCAAGCTGGTAGAGGGGGAAAAAGAAGCGCACATTTATCATGAGCCTGAAATTTTTGGTCACACTTGTGATATTTTCTCTGAGGCCTATAATTTTTTTAATGCAAAACAACTGAAACTTTCATCCAAGAGCTTCAAATATTAGAAAAAATGAGCAAAAATGACAACTCTGTATGCTAGAACCGTAGGAACTGGCAAGGCTGACTTGCCTGCAGCTGGCTGATCTTGGTGAGGGATACTGCATGTGGGATCTGGAGGGTGAGGGCAAGGGAAGGGAGCTTGTTGGGGCTGAGCCCGGTGTCAGGTCAGTTAAAGCCTTGTTACATAAATACAGGAATATAGCAAGAGTTAAAGTCAGTGCCACAATTTACTTCCATTTTAACGGCTCCTTCATGTTACCCTGAAGTGTCCTTAAAGACTTAAGATGCAAATAAAAGCATCTTTGACCGAAAGGTCAAATAGTCTGATAACACTTACTTCCTGAAGAAAAGTAGGAAAAGGAAAATGGCCTGGGTTTTGCATTCTGTGTGTGATAAATGGATGTCAGTCTCTAAAAGGAACTCACATATCTAAAAGATTACTGAAAGTAGAGCTTTTAAAAAGCGTGGTCTGCTGTTGGATGAGTAAGAGAAAGGACATAAGAACAGCTTGCCACTGAAGATCACGGGGCTTTAACAAGCATGTTTCCTCCGTTCCTCCTGAGGTACAGCTGGTAGAGATGGAGTGACTGGTACTGTCCTTTAAATTTAAGAATTTATTTGGAGAATGGAGGTGATTTTGCCTCTCATACAGAGTACGTTAATGGAATATTTTGGAAGGTTTAACTGTTATTATGAAAATGAATGAAATGTTTAATGTTCTGAAGACAGCAATGCAAAAATCCTCCACACCAGAGTATTTGACACTCTGTAAAGCAGCTCAGAATTGGAGGTTAAAATTTAATTAGATCTTTTTTTTTTTTTCTTTAAAGGGTGCACAACTTCCTCCCTTTTGTTTGTTTATTTTTTTCCTTACCAGTTCTTTTCCCTTCTTTCTTTATTGCAGCCTATAGAAAACATAACTGTTAATTTCTTCCTGGTGCTTCTTTAAACTGCTGTTTTTCCAAATCCAGTGCTAACTACTTAATTCACTTGAGATGCCTCCTGGATTTATGCTCCCTTTAGCATATGCCCTATTTCATATTATGCATCTTCCAGCAGTCTGCGCTCTGCACGCACTCCCATCTTTGTAGTTCCTCATGGCAGTTTTGTCTACTTTCATCTTTTCTGTCATGCTGTTTTTTTAATAAAATTTTATACAAGTAGCAAGTTGCTCTTTCTGAGAGGTTGGAAACAGTAGTTGTTTTCTGCTCTGTAGAATTTCTGAGATTTCTGAAGCTATTTTCTTGTCTTTGCTCTCTGTATGAAAGGCCTTTATGATTTTTAAAGGCAATTTTGGTTTCAGTGTCATCAGCACATGAGTGCATCCTCCTAACCCTTTTTTCTCCGACCGTATGGCATCTGTGACGTCAGTTTGCTATAAAGAAAGCAAGCAGGGAGAACTGATTGAATCTGGTTGGGACAAATGAGCAGCTTTTTATTTCCCAATCTTTGACCCAGACAGAGGTTCAAAAGCATTCCAAAACTTGCTGTTTCTGAACTCCAGAAACAAAACTTCTGGTTGGTTTGGTGTTTACAGCTTTGAACCTGGATTTCATTATGGTTATCCATGCCTCTGTGACTCATGGACTACTTGAATGTCTGCAATGCATTCCCTCCTTGCAGCTACACTTGCAGGCAGCTCTAATGCTATGGCAAAGTTGGAATGCAAATATGTGCCATTGAACGGTAGTGTATGAGAATGACAGTGGCTAATCACTTCCTGAAGTCTACCCAGAGACAAAAAACGTTATCTTCTTCAAAAATCTCTCAAGGAGTTTATGACTAAAACCTGACTTGAATCTTGCAGCCAGATACAGTGATCAGATACAGCCTGTGTGAATTAAGAATCTTCCAGACTGTGCAGCTCCCTTGCAGTAACCTATACGCTGTTTAGGATAACTTTTTAAAGTAATGGAATGTAACAGATGTGTGTGTTTATTACTGTGTAACATCCCCACCTGAGTAATAACATCAGGTTTTTTTCTTATAGGCAGGAATAAGTCTAACCTTCTCTTTCTGTGTTTTTGGTCTGTAGGCTTTTTTGGAGGTGAGTGGGAGACAACTCCAGTATTAATTACCTGCTCCAGCAATCCTTGACATCAGTTAATCACCTAATATTACCAATGTTAGTATCTGTATCTACCAGTTAATAAGCACATTAAAATGTATTTTTACAGTGATCAGTAGTGACATCCCTGTCACTATTTCCGTGAGGTTGAAAAGACACAGTTACAGGGGGGTATTCAGTCAAAAAATATGTAAACTTTAGAGAAATGGTTGAAAAGTGCTGCTTATATTGATCTTTTGCCTTTTTTGCATTTATAGTAGTAAAATGACAAAATATATAATGAAAGCTCATGAACCTCAGAGACTATGAGGAATTGCTTCCAGAAATCAGAATTCATTAAAAAAAAAAAAAAAATCAAAACCAAAAACCATTTGTGAAACTTCTGAGCTTCAGCATTAGCAGTTACTGACCCAATGAAAAAAATTCCTACTGCTTAGTTGTCTCCTTTTTGTTTGCTGTAATGGCACATATATACGTGTACGTGTTACTTTATACTAGAAAGGATTCTTCAGAGGCTCAGACTGGATGACAGACAGTAGGTGTCTCAAGATCCATAAGGGGTATTTCATTTTGCACTCTTCCTAGGACTTGGGTTGTCCATGTGAAGGCCAGGAAATGAGGAATAGAGGTGGATCTTTGCTACTAGCTCATTCAGCAAAATGCTAAACCACAGCTTCCTAAGCTTTAAGGCAGTCACTCTGACAAAGAATGCTTTGTACGCCTGCTTCCCCATGTGCAATTCCTTTCTGCAGTATAAATTGCCTAATTCATTAGTTGTCTAACATAATTTCAGCAGTCCCTCATTTTGATGCATCAGATTTGAGAATATTATTCCAAATTGTACAGTGTGAATAAAATTATTAAGATATTCCAATTTTTATAAAAATGAATTATAATTTGTTTTTCATCTTGGAATAATATATAAACAAGGCTTCGTTTTGCTGTTGGGATGTAAAAATTAAAATGGAACTTTAATTATGGCCTAAAAATCATCCTTTTTCTACCTGAGGATTTTGGTGCAAAATTTTGCTGAGAATAAGTTCAATTGTATACCCAGAGTTATTTGCATGAGATATAAAAGAAAAAACAAACAAACAAACAAACCCAAGTCTTACTGATGCTGGTAACACTTCAGAACAGCTCAAGCCGATTCCATAGTGATTACTGAGTGCAACAATCAGATTTAACCTAGCAATAAACATAACATAGACAGAAAAACACCCAGACTTGGAAACACTTATGCAAGAGGTGTCCTTTTCATCAAGAAGGTCAGCAGTTTTGTTTTGTTTTGCTCAAATAGAACATGATGGCATTATTTGTTTGTTTGCATTTTTAAGTTCTCAAATGAAATTTATCTGCAATAACAACTTTGTTTTCTTCCTGGAATGGAGGTTGGGATTTAATTTTGTTGATGGTACAGTCATCTCTGAAGACTCATTGTCTAGGAAACAGTGGACTAGCTTTATGCATGGCATGGTTTGTATGTGTAAGCGATATGTTTTTCAGTCTAAGTATTACAATTTGGAAATTTTCTTTTTTTTTTCTCAGCACAAAAGACCTTCTAGCATGTCTCCTTAAGCTGTAGTTGTTTTTTTCATCTGCTTCTATTCCTTAAGAACCCAAACAGAGTTAAAATCACTTGCACAAGCCATTTTGCTCAGTGTAGGTATTATAATAGTTGAACTAAGCTCCAGAAACGGGGCCTGGTCAGTCTGGAGAGGGCTGGAGGAGGTCCCATTGTGCTCTTCTGAGGCCTGCACAGGGGTTACAGAGAAGACAGGAGCAGACTTGTCTCTGACAGGCACAGTGAATGGAGGAGAGGCAACAGTCCTGTATCCCCACAAGGGATGATGCAGTTACACAGAAGGCATGAATTCCTCACCCTGGAGCGGTTTTGTGGGGGTGCAGGTTGTTTGGAGGGGCTGTGAAGTCTCCCCCCTCGGCTGCTTCTGGGCCGGGTCAAGCGGCACTGTAGATCACAGACCTCCGCAGGGGTTTCCTGGAAGTAGAAGGTGGTGTTTGTGGCTGCAGGGGAGGAGTAAGAGAGAAGGAAAATCTGGAGAAGTTGATCTATAAAAAGCATGCTAAAGGGACTTACGACTACAGGGATGAAACAAAATGCGTTGTGGCTGTTTGGGCCAGAAGGGTGTTCTGGTGGTGCTGAGGGGACCTGTGACAGCGTCCCCTCTTCCACTTTCCCTGTTTACCCAACTTTAGCGAAAACAGCCGCGAAGGGGGATTAAAGCCAAGGGGGAGGGCATGGGGCCGGGCCGTGCTGCTCCCCGGCCGTCCCGCTCTCGCCCTGCCGGGCTCCGGGACGGGGGCAGAAGCAGGGCCTGCCCTTGCGGCGGCCTCCCGGGGCTTCTGCCCCCTCCGCGGGGCGGGGGTACCCCGCGGGCAGCTTCGGGAGGCGCTGCCGGGGGCGGCGRGGCCCGCTCCGCCCCGTACTACCGGCCGTGTGTCTGTGTGTGCGCGAGGGGGCGGGGGGCGCAGCCGCCGGCGCTCTCCGGCGGGGGGCGGCGCTCGCTGCAGCTCCAGCCCCGCTTCTCGGCGGCGAGCGGGCGGGCGGTCACGGCGGACACGCAGCCGGCGGGGGCGGGGAGCGCGGCCCCAGCGGCCGGCATGARCCCGCGGCGGCCCGCGCTGCCCGCGGCGGGGACGGAGGCGGCGGTGCCGAGGTACGGACCCTGCGCGGGCCGGGCCGGGCCCCCGCCCCCAACAGGTGCAGGGTCCTCCCCCCCGCCCGCGGCAGCCGCCTGTCCTTGCGGGGCCGGGGCTCGGCGCGGTCCCGCCCGCGGAGCGCCGTGCTGAGCCGAGCAGGCAGGGAGGGGAAGGGGTGCCAGGCGCGGCCCGGCCCGGCTGCCGGCGCGGGAGAACCGAGGTGAACCCGCGGTCTGCGCCTGCCCGCCCGGCCCGGCGCTCCCGCCTCCCCGCCCGCCGGCCCCCGCGCTCACGCCGCCCGCCCCCCTCTCTCTCCGCAGGGAGCCGCAGGGCGAGTAGCGCTGCCGCGGCCGGGCCAGCAACCTCGGGGTCCATGAGCCGCCGCCAGCCGCCGCCGCCGYCAGCCGGGACTGCCGCCGTCACCGCCGGGCCCAGCTCCTCCAGCCCCGCCGCCGCTTCCGTCGCCGCTCCGCCGCCCCGCTGGAGGTGAGTCCCGCGGCCGGGCCCGCCGCCGCCCGCTCCCCTCAGCGCCGCCCGCGGGCCCCGGCTCCTGTCAGCCGCGCCCGGGCGGGGGGAGAGGCTGCCGGCAGCCGCGTTAGCGGCCGCGACCTTTTTTTGGGGGGGGGAAGATGGAGGCCGGCTGGGACCGCGCGTGTGTCCCTCTTAGGGGAGCTGCGGGCTGGGGTCCCCCGGAGCCCGCTGAGGAGAGGTGAAGGGAGGCGGCCCCGCTGCGGCGCCGGCCGGAGGGTCGCGCCGCTTCCTTCGTGCCCCCCTGGAGCCGGGGTGGCTTTCTTCCCTGGTGACTAACGGCGGAGGCGGGAGCGGGCTGGGACTGGGRCCGGCGGGCAGGCACCCTCGCCTCGCCCCGCTCGGAGAGCGCTACCTGTGCCTTGTTCTTCCTCTCCCCGCAGGACGGTCCCGCGCCCCCCGCTGTGAAGAGAATGGCCGTGACTCTAGAGCAGGCCCAGCGGGTGGGCTGTACCTGTCTGAAAGCGCTCCTCAGGTTCGCTTTTATGGTCGCCAATAATCTGGTTGCTATTCCGTCCTACGTCTTGTATTTAATTATGCTGCAGCCTCTCCGAGTGTTGGATAGTAAAAGCTTCTGGTATATCGAAGGAGTATTATTTAAGTGGCTTTTAGCTATGGTGGCTTCCTGGGGCTGGTGGGCAGGATATTCAGGTAAGAATGTCTTATTAATTTAAAATGTACAAATATAAAGATGCAAATAAGTGTTAAAACGTAGATGTTTTTGTATGGGGATGTGTAGGGAAATATTTAAATATAGTGGATATGTGGGATGTTTTTCTTTCAGGTTTCTTACACAGATGCATTTCATTTCTGGATTGAGGTGCTGAGTGTACTGAAACATTCTTTTTAAATTGTAGGTGCAAACTTATTATGTGTTAAGTAAGAGTTTCTCAACCAATATTCTGTCTTAGTGTAATCAGAAATATGATTTTTCACAAGCATCTTGATTGCTTTATTTTAATGTTATATGGAAAAGGTACATCACTTCAAAAGAGAGTTGATTTGTACTGTGCATGTAGCTGATAGAGCTAAACTTTTCTTTATTAAGTCTGTGCATCTCTAAATCATCTCCACTTACAACCATCAGGACACAAGGCTAAGAGGTTTGACACAAAGCTTGTGTCAGAAGAGTAGGTCTTCTATTCCTTGCAACAGCGACTGTCTTTTCTGCTGCTTTAGAATGGAGGGAAACAGAGGGAACCTCTTTCATACAAATAGTGATACGCAATGTTTCTCGACTGTATGGCTCTTCATTTACTGTTAGCAGAGCTAATTACAGAATCTGTAGGGTTTTTTTCCTCTGCATGCTTGCTTTGCAGTTATTGTTGAACTTATTTTTGCTTGTTAGTATTCATAGGCTCGTCAAGGTGATGGACTGAACTGAAATATTAAGGAAGGCTCTAGTCTTGTCCTCGAATGCACTGATTTTCATCCTGGCTACCGCACTTTGTGCAAGGAAACAGCCATCGGTTCTTTGTATGTGCTTAGACCTTGGAAGGGGGAGGAAATTAGTCTACTGAGTGCAAAATATGAACAGCCCTCCTAAAACTCTTTCCCTCTCTTCTGCCCAGGCTGCATCCGCAGGTCTTGTCCATGTAAACAAGGAAAAAAAGGAATGGCAGCACACAGCTCTGGAGTCTGGTCAGACTCCTGATTAGTCAGAAAGTCAGTGTTGACCCAGATGGAGCGCTCTTTTTGTTAGGCCACAAGAGCTGAAGCCTCTGTGATAATGTGCCTTTCGGTACCCTGTCGTGTGCCTTTCCGAGATGCACAAAGTTTCTGTGGATACTCTAGGTGAGCTTCCAGTTCTTCTTAAGGAGATGGTGGCAGCAGCAAGCTAGATTCTGGTCTATCGGGCTAGAACTGTCGCAACGTTGCACTGCTTCAAAATTGCCTTGCCTGGTACAGCTCAAGCTTTTCCAGATATGCTGTTTTAAACATCTTTTTATATGTTTGTATTTGCTCACTAAAAGAAGTCCACATAGTATTTGCAGTGGCAGGTAGATTTTTTTAAAAGTCTGCTTTGTGCCTTAAAGCACAAAGGCCTTCCAGAAGGAAGGATTGACTTTCAAGGTGTAGTGTGTATTATTAATTGGAAATGGGAGAGTTTATGGGCATAATGGTAATGTTAAAGTCATACAGCATATGACCCTGGGGATTTGCTGTGTATATTGAACGTGCTAGTTAAAATTCAAGCCATTGTCCCGTGACGATATGGTTGTCAATTTTTGAAAGCAGTTTCCTTGGGATAGTTTTACTGCTGACTGCAGAACTGTGTGGTTTCTTTTGCCTATTGCTTGGAAAGTGGTCTTAGCATGATCTGCATATCCTAGAATCTTCTTGAAGCATCTGTTGATTGGTGTTGCTGATGTATCTTGACAATTTGAAATCCTTTGTTTTACAGTCTTGAAATGTCTTAGTATGTTTGTTTGAAGTATCATTTACAAACAGCTACACAGAAGTGTTTACTGGGATGGTGTATGGGTAAGGAGGCCCTTCTTTTCACTTTTTTTCACTATAAAGCATGGCTTTTGTTTTGGGGAGGATTTTAAGCAGATGCTTATACGAAGTCTCAGGTTAAATATATTTTATTTGATATGAAGACATTAACATGTTTTATACTGAAAGCTACGAAATAGCGAGAATAGCTTATATCTTTGTCCGTTCTTTCTTTACTCTCATCAGTGCTCTCCACCACGTGCAGAACAAACCTGGAAAGCGTATCTTTCTGGCTTCAACATACGTAGACAGAGTAATTTATGTGTCTGTTTCCAGATTGATAGATTTATAAAAGACTTCCGCTGTACTCTTTTTATAGAGTACAACATAACTAATTCAGAACTGAAATACTACTTTATTAGAATTGGTGTCCAAGACTTGCAGTGGTGCATCTGAAAGAGACATTGCTCCAGAATTATTCTGTTTTCAATTCCAAAAAATCAAAGATAGGCTTCAATATATTCTATCTTTGCAAAAGTAAATACAAGACAGTAGGTATGTATGGGTTCATTTGGTGAGTTGGTTTTTTTTGTTTTTCTTCTTGATTGAGAGGGTAACCAGCTAAATAAGTTTACTTGTCTTTTAATTGGAGGTAGTGTTCTGCTTCAGTTGTGTTGAAGGTGTGTTTCATTTTTTTTAATTTATTTACTTTTTCCCCTTCTGAGCTTGGGTCATCTGTTGGGTGTGAAGTGACATAAACCATTTGTAATTAGGGACTTAAACTCAGCCTGCAAAGTAGATTCAGGGCGGACTTTTTTCCCCCATGTGAGTTTGTATGTAATGTGTAGGAGAGAGCTCAACACCAAATGAAGAAAATATGGTGAGTGTTAGGTTTTCCTTCTGGGCTTTGCTGCTGTTGCATAATTGTTGGTATATTTTATTGAATAAAGCCAGAAGAGCTGAGGAGAACTCATGAACTAGGTCTGCCCTTCTCCTCCCCACCCCCGCATAAACCTGTGTTTTTGTGCTAGGATCCTAAAGGATTTGTCACAGAAATTACATGATCTGTGTCTTTATCAGCAGCTCTAATCTGTGCTTTTTGATAAACGTAGGTGTTTCTGTTTCCAGATGCACTTGATGTTATATAAAGAGATAGTGTATAACTGGACAAGCAAAATAAAGAAAGGAACGGGAAGAGAAATTGTAAATGTCACTCTCCTTTCCCTAATCCTTTTCTTCTTAAGATGCAAGTATGAGAGAGAACTTGGGTATAATTGGTTGCCTTTGATTTTTAAAGGGCAGAGTATGATAAATATCTACATTGTTCTCTTGAACTCTATAGTGTTTCTTATGAAAAAGAAAACTGGGTGTCTTTTTATGAAGAACATTCAGATAGTGTAGCAATGTTATTTTATTTTCATATGCTTTCAGAAGGGCCTTCTTATAACTCTTATAAGCCTTTTTCTTTTGTAAAGGCTTTTTGTATAAATGTATTGCTCTCATTCTAGGAGCTTTTCAGTTAGGACACTTGGACTCTGCATGTTAGTGTGATTTGAAAGGCACCTTTGAATAACACTTCTAAATATTTTCCTGCGTTTGTTGGAAGATGCATTCTAAAAAAAGCAGACTGGAGAGTGCTTGATCTTTTGTTGGCAAGTACCTTTTTTTCCCTATACTATAATTTGTCATTTAATATACAAGTAAACCAGAAACCACTAAATAGTGCAGTAGATACAATGGGAGGGAGATGGAGCATATCTGCAGTGATGAATTTCTGATGACCTCCTGCTCACCTACAAAACTAGTTTGAAAGCAGCCATCTTCTAGATTTGAACTTCTTTGAGCAAGTAACTATTGCAGACTAATGTTTAATATCCCTGTATCTGATCAAATTGATAAAAATAGGACTGCTAGAGAAAAGCTTGCTTTGTTTAAATACGCTTAGACAAACTGTTTTGTTGTCTTCTCCTGCTGTCTTAAATGCAGAAGATCGAGTTAGCCTGTGATAGTAGTGTTGAGGTATTGCAACTGGAAATCTCTAGGACAGCGGAGTAATTGGTTAGCAATGCAGTCCTGATACTCATGGTGCTAATCTTGTGCTTCACTCTGCTCYGCACAGTTCGGTCCCACTGCAGGGAGTAGTGGTGTGTGCCCAGCCTGTACCTCTGGCTGGGGACAGGGAGGAGCTGGCGGAGGGTGAGTGTCTTCTGTCTGCAGAAACCATCAGCGCTCCTCTGCCTGCCRGAGCACCGAGAAGCGTTGCCGGTGGTCAGCAGGGTTGTGCACGTCTTGGGAGGGGGTTTCCTTGAGAGTTGTGCTTGGAGTATTTCATACTCCAGCAGTGAAGAGGACAACTGGACAAAACCTTCTGTTCCAGCCTCTTGCCAACACACACAGTCTTGCAATAATGTTGTACAAGTTGGTGGGCTGATGAAAGGCAGAGTAATACATCTCTGTTACCACACACAAAAAAGTCTTAGTGGTGTGAGTATGCTTACTGGTGTGATGATGTAGTGCTTAATAAAAAGTGAACTAATCCTACGGTATTGCCTGTTACTGTTCTGTGTCAGCTGGGAAGGTGACATTTAAAGAGTGTCTGTAAGAATTGTCAAGTTTTGTCAAATGAGGAGAATTTCCCTTTCCTCCTTCTTTGTTATTCAGCCAAGTAGAGTAGAATTGAGATTTGGATTTTTAGTTGTGTCCCCCCTCCTCTCCCCTCAAGTGATTTAAAATTTAATGGCTGATTTGTGTGTATGATTAAGTAGTGACCACTCTATAATTTTTTCAGCAGTCGTACTTTTTTTTTTTCTCTAATTCAAAATCTTCTTTGTTTCCATTTCATCAGTCAACAGCCTCAACTCCTCTGATCTTCTAAGAATGCGAATATTTTTGTCTTCCAGAACTGTAAAAGATACAGGTGGAGTTGCTGTGACAACACTTCCTTGGTGCAGACAGCATGTGCTGCCTGCGCTGCTTCTCATGACAAGTCGGCCCCTCTCCTCGGGCAGGAAGTGCAGCAGAAGCTGGAGAGCAGCAGATGAGATAAAGTAAATTTTTTGCCCCAAATAAGGCAGGAGGTGTTATTTCAGGAGACCTATCTATGCCTCTAACCYTGCCATTGTTTTCCACCCTCCTCTGTTCCTACAGTGTGACTTTAACTGGCAATATTTTGTTTTYGGGACTGGTCACTACTCTGAGGACTGGGCCGGGAGGGGCATGGGGGAAGCAACTCGTGTTTTTGAGGTCAGGCAGTGTGTGAAATGGAGAAACAAAATTGTTCTTGTTTTCTGTTTTCTTTGAATGTGCAGAAATACCTGATGTGACTTAGTAGATTTGGATGCAAACATACCGCACAGATACTTTTAGTTTATGCTATGGCTATTTGTTGAGTTTCTGGGTAATCCCTGGCTTAAATGCAGCTTTCTCTGATGTGTATGATTTCTGTGTACGTTATGCTGAGATCAAGCAGGGATCTTTGAATTTATTTTGCTGTTTGTAAGAGGAAGTTTGTGTGTAATTTGTGAGCTTTCGTGATAAGAAAAGGTCAGAGTTGAATGAGTTRGGGACATTGGAGCTGTTTCTACTGTGACCTCAGAGCAAAGGCTCACTGTGATATTGCGTAAGAGGCAGTAAGGAGCACAGTGAACTTACTGTCAACTTCTTTGTGCAAGTGATGTGTCTGTTTGTAAAGAGTGCAGTACAGTGACCCTTGTCCTATTTTAATAATATGTAAAATCACACCAGGAAAYTCCCATCTCTCCTTTTGGAACATGAGTTACAGGCTTTACCATACTTCTTTGAAGTTCATCTAGTGTTAGCAACCCGACAGTTGATAAGCAGTAAAGCTTATCTCTCATTTTCCTATTGTATCATTTAACTATAAAGGATCACTCCTAAAGATTAGGTATTGAAATGCTCTCTGAATTTTATTTTTAGAAAGCTACTGCCTTCTGGCACAAAACTTAGAGTCAAAGCACACACTGTTGTTTTTTACTAGTGATATTTTTGTTGTTAGTTGCTATTTACGTCTTTTTTTTTTTTTTTGAGGGGGTTAGTCTTTGCTCCTATTTCACCTACTCTGAATAATACAAAAACTATTGCAAGCATACCAAATCTGTCATATCTGCCCAAGGATAGTAAAGGTGAAATTATTGAGGAATACCTCTACAGAAAGGTGTGATTATTTACTTTTAAGTCCATGAATGGCTGTGGGATGCTTCTGAATTAGCTTATGTGCTAACAGCCAAAGGAAGACAAAGTTTTGGGAATTCTGGGTTCTATTCCTGCTTATGGCTGAGTTTGCTATTTTTAGGATGTGTTTTCATCCCTCCTAGTTCTTCTGGGCCTTTGTTTTTAGCGTATTTATTCACGCTAGTCATTTTACTTCTCCCTTCGTTGCTGATTGAGTGCCTGAAAGGATGTGACTAAGAATACCTGACAGATGTGTCTCTGTTCTCTGTACCTTTTCTTTTTCTTTTTCTTGATGGTAGGTTTTAGGAACCATGTGAAATAATTAYAGGAAGGCTTTAGTCCAGCTCTGATTTGGAGAAGCAAAATCTTAGGGAGTTAAATTCTTTGTCCACAAATTCTTTGCAGAGTGTATGAAGGAGGAATTTTTTTCCACTTCAACAGTGTGATTGCATCTGTACTGGAACATGTCAGAGATGATGCCTTTGTCAGAGGTGCAATTTCTCATTCTCATTTAATGTAACTGTCCTAAAGCATAGAAATTTTAGAGCTTTTCAGGAAAACTGGAGAAAAAATTGGATGTTTAATGTGGATAAAACCTATTTTCTCTGTCATTTTGTTCTGGGAAATTACTTTTTTAGAATGAAACTCACAAACAGATGAACAGAATATATCACTTTCCCTTTCTCTGTCGGGTGTCTGTGAGGGACAGAGAAGTCTTGCCAAAGGTTAGTTTGGCAAGGTTTTAAGCCGCTGAAAATGGGATCTTAAAAATGGAAGAGTTGTGCAACCTTAATTAGACAGGGTACTTAGTAAATCCTTTATGGAATATAAGCTTAGCGGTGTAACTTTCCAGTGTGAACTGAGCCAAAATACAGCTCCAAGATATGTAATCTGCTCGCATTTATTACAGTGGARTATAAACTCTAATGGTTAAGATGACATGTCAAATGCGGGATTGCGTAGGCATGTAATTGCACTGCTGTTACAGTCACCACAGTTGAGATAATAGTCCAGCCATTTGTATATGCAGTTACTGAAATAAATAAAGCTAATATGTTTGCATTCCTAAAAATGTTCCATGACACCAGTGAGGGATTCTGCATATCAGGCTGGTTTTTTGGTGTTTTTTTTTTTTTTTTTTTTTTTTCCTTCTCTCCCCCCACAAGCATTTCAAGCAGGGAGTGCCACTGAAGAAAGCCAGTCCCAGCCTTTCGGACTTACTCTACCGCTGCTGCTTCAGTTTTATTTGCCAAATATTTTAATGACACTGTGGTGATCTGGATTACAGCCCTGATCCACACTAAAACTACCCACCCCCTTTTTTTGCTGGGTGACTCACAAAATGCAGTCCCTAACCCAGCTCATTTTGCAGGTGTGGTGAAAGAAGAAGGTAGGTACAAATAACAAAGGGAAAGAGGAAGGAATTGCATCTTTTGGTGACAGTACCAGCTTTAATGTATTTGCTGAACTACTGCTTACAGCCCCAATTCAAGAGAACAGTCCTGTGCAGGATAGGGCCTTTAGTATGTGAATAAGATGTCACTGAAGTATACTTCTTCACCTTTTCTTACTATTTTGTTAACTGGTTAGTGTTGTTTAGACTGGAAAAGTGCCTTCTGCAAAGTTCCTTTAGGGAAGAAAACTAAGGGTAGGGTGAGAACAATGGGTTATCATAAGCTGAAAACTGATTGATAAAGGAATAAAAAGACCAGTGTTCATTTTGATGAAAGGTTAGCAGTGGGGTTCCTCTGAAGTTCTGTATGCATACTGTTTGAGTTTGTCAGCTACAGAGACAATTGTAAARAACTTCAAAAGTACTTAAGCTGTATGAATAGCCAAAATGCAGAAGTTGTTCGGAGTTGAACAGTCTGAAGTAATAAACATTTAAGTGAAGCAGCAGTTTAGGAAAGAGATTAGTATCATGGTGGAGAGCTTAGGGAAAGTTTTGGCTCAGTGCACAAGTATACATTCTGTTATAAAATATGTTAAGAACAAGATGGAGAATAATATTAAAAATATCAGTGGTTCAACTTCACACTTTGCTGGTTTTGTCTCAGTTGTTTTAAAGCTATTGAAGAGTTAAGAAGGGGCTCTAAGAGGGTCAACAGCTTCATTAGTGCAAGCTGAAATCAAATCAGGGMAATTTCATTCACAGCTGAACTTGAATCAGAATTGAATTGGACAACTCAGTGATTCTGTTTCCTGGGCAGAATAGAGTAGAAGAGATGCAACCTCCCTGCCTCTGTGTAAAGAAGAATGGGATTTTTGGTGTCATTGGAAGGTAGAAAATTAAAGTCCTTAAGATTTTAATAAGACAGCAGTGTCTGGCATTTTTCTTTCTTTGTTTTTTCCTAAATACTTTCATTATGTCTTTTCACAAATACTGACTTTGCAGCATAGTGTCAATGGTGTTATTTCTTTTAAGTCATACAACATAATCTGAAGACTTACTGTTTCAAYGTTATAGTCCTAAAAGGTAAGGAATTGTCCCTATTTAAGGAGTCTAGCTGAGAGATTCACCTCAGGTTTGYAATTTAAGTAAAGGGTGAGAGGAAAGATTAATAGCTTTATTACTGCTTCTCACTTATGTAGAACTAAAAATAAAAATAGTGTTCTAAGAGCAAGGGCCGGCATTGCTGCCGTTTGGGAGGACGTGGGTTCTGGGAAGTTGATTCATTAGGACAATGGCATGAGTGCTTGTGGGTGTGTTTTTTTGGTGGCAAAAAGGAGGATTTTGTCTGAGTTTTTTTAATTTAGTTTCATTTGTTTTCTAGCATCCTGAAGTTACAAGCATGTGCACTTTCTGTGAAAGTCTGTAGTGTCTGTGTTTGCTTGCTAGAACTGGGGAAAAAGAAACCATTAATATTAAGAATATGTGGTTTTGGTTAATTTAAGCATCAATTATGTTTTAGTGTGGTGTTTAGGGTGGGCCATTGAACACTATTTTAATGTAATTTGGTGACTTGGGTATTTTATTATTTATGTAGATACATGTGACTGTTTTAAGCATAGTTYCCTGATGGGTTTAAGCTACTTGTTTAACAGCTATTCTTTCTCTCACTCCTCCCACACTTCTGATTTGCCTCCTTGCAATTCTGTCTGTGATTTGACCAGATGGTTCCGATTTCAGACCATAATGGTGTTCTCATGAGTTTTGTGAAAATTGGCAGCTGAGCAGAGGAGAGAGAGACCCAAGTTAGTGCCTCAGCTGAGGGTAGCACAGACAGATTTGGCCATCGTATGTCTTGTTTGACATCTGCTGCACATCCAACCACTGCATCAGWGGTTTTGGGTTTGCCACAGTGCCAGCATATCTTGTCCAGCCTGTTGAAGAGAAGGAGGTTAGACAACAAGTTTTTGGGAAACCGGGTTTTGTTAATTCTGCTGCTTCTGGAGCAATGTGTTAATATGGCAGTGGCAGAGGGTGTATGAAGCAACATTCTTTCCTTTAGATGGTGTTTAGTCCACCTTGCTTATCGTAGCCTTTTAGATCCAAAAGGCACATGCAGATAACTCTTTCATCTTAATATTAGGAAAAAGAATAAGGTGGTAAAAGAACTTTAAATATTGTGTTTTTAGGACTTTCTACTCCGTATATAAAACAGGAGTTGGCGTAGCCTCCTGAAAGGAGGACTGGAAGGGCATCAACCTGACTGAAACTCTCAAGAGCAGTGATGCTCAGGTTACTGCAGGCAGGGCAGAGCCAAAGAAAAAGTCAGTTATGAATCTGACCCAGGGATATGTAGAAACATGAGGCTTGAGGTGTATTTGAGTAAAAAAAAACCTGGGAGAGAGCAACGGTGTGGGTGGTAAGCAGCATGAGAGTCTGTTAAGAAGGTTCTGTACTACCGTGTAGCACGTGTGAAGGCATTACGTTAGAAGTGTGGCCTCTTGAGTTTTGTACCTGAACCTGTTCTATTTTGATATGCATAAATATATATAGATGGCCTGGCAAAACTCCAACTCYGGTAACTGCCAGTTTCCTTTCCAAATGCATTCTTCTTTTATATCCATTYTTATTTCCTGTGCTTGTCTTTGGCAGAAAATTCAGTTGTTGTTCCTCCTAGCAACAGCTTGGAAATAAATATAACTGTAGCCTGTATATACACTAATATAACATGAAGGACCTATGAAGTTCAGTTTACATTTGTAAAAATGCTTTTAGAGGCAGGTATGGTTAATATAAATGTCTGTTAAGCCTCTTGCATGTAGTGGATTACATGAAAACACACAGATGAATATKTTTTTATTTGAAACTCTTCTATTTGTATCATCAAACCTAATACTTTGGTCTTTTAACCTAGTAACATAGGAAGGGCATGTGACAACAGCAAGGCCTTTGCCCAGGTAGTTTTATTGTATTGGATGTGTTTAAAGATCATTTGATGCCTACCTTGGGCTTCTGGAGTTTGACAAGATTTTTGTGGGCTGAAGAAGCACTTTTGTCCCTCATCTATTTCGGAGGGAGAAAATACTGAAACATACCTTTTTTCTTTTTTTTTTYCCCTCCCCATTTATTGCTTACATTCTTTGCGAATGTTTTAAACATTAAACATTTAATGTTTAATGCAGAGCTGAGTTCACGTAACCATGAGTGGCGTCGCCGTGCGTCACTGTAGGAAGGCTAAGGGTTTTTTGGGTGGCTGCTGTGGTGAAGAAAGAACTGTAGCAGCTGGCCTGCTCCTTCCTTTTCCAGTCCCATTACCACCCTTTCCTGATACTTTGCAAAAACAATGTGGTAAATTTGAGTGTCTGGTCACTCGCTGGGTTTGCTTTGAGGCAGGGTTTCTTGGAGCAAAGTACGGAGGATTTAGTTGGATAGGTAGACTTTGATGTTTGAAGTGGATTGACCAAAGCTCTTGCTCTGTGGGAGTGCCAGACTTCTGTAGCCTGAATAATTTTATTTTTGCCTAGCTTTCTTTTTGTCTGAGGAAAGAGTAATTTGTAACACTTCTGGCAAGTACTTCATGAGTAAGCCAAGGCACTTGTAGCCACAGATCATGACAAGTTGCATGTAAAGTGCTTACAGTGCCTATGACTACCCACAGACTTCAGAGTATTCACATTAATCATTTAATTGTAAAGTGGAATTTTGAGATTCATAATACCTTCTTGCATTTGTGGCACACGTGCTGTATTTGAAACAGAGAAGTCCATTTCCACAGTCTTTTTTCACAACATTCTTGTTCAACACCTTTACAGGAACTCTCCAGAGAAACTGCTCTGCAGTGAAGTACTGTTTTTAATTGAAGTACTCTGAAGTCTGTTCTTTTTCTTTTTTTGTTCCCCCAGCATTTTTCTGCTGTCATTTTTACCATTTGTTCCCAATGTATAAAAAACCTTTTTGATCTGAGATGTGGAATTTTTTTTTAATTTGAGGAGGGAGAAGAGGGAGAGGAAGAGAAGTCTCAATTACTGTCATTGCAGCAGCATATTTCAAAATTGGGACCTGGGTATTTCATTGAAAAGTGCATTGAATATAAGTCTGTGCGCTGAGGATGAAGGGTAGGTGTTGGAGCCAGCCATGCAGAATGTTTGAATAAATTTGTTTGTATCCAAYCATTTTATGTCAGTAAAAAGTACTACTGAAACTCCCCTTAAGACTGTCAGTCACAAATCCAAGGGGTTTTTTTGCAGTTGTCAGCAGGTGTAAGAGGATTATTTGTTTTGTAATAGTAGCAGATGCCAGAAACTTAAACTTTTTTTAAAATTAGGAACAGTAAACTTTCTGCTGCTGCTTTGAGGTACATCAGCTAAAATAATCTAATATGAGAGGCTGTTTTTTCCTGCTAAATACTTCATTTGTGGTAGCCTGAGAGTGCCATTAAAGGCATCATTTCTGTTTTTATGATGATGGATTTCTKCTTACTGGCAACCTGAAACGTTGCCATGCACTTAATTCTTAAGAGTCGCTGAACCGGTATAGGATAACCTGGGGTAAATTTCAATATGGTAAGATGCTTTGTTGGCTTGAATCATTTGCGGCATCATACCAGCAAAAGTACTAGCTTAAGTTCCTGGCTAGAAGTATTGTCATACACTTTCCAGCATGCTTTTCAAACTTACTGTGGCCTCTTGTTTTAATAATGGGACTTGCATAAACAGAAACATAAAACTGAATATAGGAATTTGCTGTTATGTTAATCTGCATCATTGGCTTCTTATTGTTTTATGATTAAATTATTTTGATTAAATTTGAGGTAACTGAACATCATTTTCCCCCTGGCCTTTATAAAATCCATTATTTGAAAAAAATGAACATAGTATCTAAAAAGTCCAAGGGGAAATGTTTTTATGGTTCTTGTTCATGGTAGAACTTCTTTGTCATAAAGGCTGTTGTTTCTAGCATGAGGAGAAGTTTAATAAAGTCCCTGAAACCTAACGGTGCAAACATTTAAGGCTTCTTTTAAAAGGTTTGTCCTTCTGCTTTCTTGCATCTGTATCCAGTTATTTTTTGATTCTTTGCATGCCTTTCATTATTAAGTTTCCCCTCCACAGTGCAACTTGAAAATGTCCAATGACTTGGTTCTGTTTTGTGGTATATGGCAAGGCTTACCCACTGGAACTGGAGGATAGTGCAGAGGTGTATGGGGGGAGGAGAGAATAATGCTGCAGCTGTTTGATTAGTAGCCAGTTTCATGGCTTGAGGATACTGATTTTTAGATTATGCTACTTCTGCAATCTCAAAATACACTGTTTGAATATGTATTTCTGTTCTTATGATCATTCAGGCACTCAGTAGCTCTGTTTTTTCTGTCTAGAGTTTACTGAGTTGAAGAGGTTTAAATGGTTAATGTCCTTCAAGTGGAGACAAGCTCCTCAGTTCCGAGGTCACTGTAGGGAGACAGTAAATAAATGCATAGAATGGCCTTTTGCTTTTCCCTTGTAGGCCATTTAAGAGAGAGAATCTAAAAGTAAAGGGTTTTCCAAATACATCCGGCACTACTTTTATGTGGTGATTATTTGTASTGTATCATGAGCTGGGCTGAAAAACATCAGCTGTATAACGAGATAGCATCAACAGCATTTTATAGTAACTTAGGCAAGACCTGAAGAATATGAAGAGGTAACTGTGAGGTAACTGAACTTGATTTAGATAAGCAGAAGGTAATGACCAGAGCTGGGATATAGGGGTGGTCTTACCACATTCAGTATCTTGATTTCCAGTAATAGTATTGTTAGTTTTCTTGACTTGAACCTTCAGCCAGTGATTAAAGTCATGCAGTTTGCTTCCGTTAGGAGGAAAAATTGATGAAGGTCTGGTATTTTTTTTGAATCAATATGACTTATTTAAAGGATATATGCAAAATCAAGTTTTTCTGAGTTGGATATGAACACTGGGAAAATGGTTTCCTTGCTCAGTAGTGTAATTATGKTTTTTTTTAACCTAGCACATCTTCTGAAAACTTAGTCTTAGTTCTTACCTGTAGTCACTCTGGCAACTTTTCTTGATGTGTACCCTTTGGGCTGTAACCTTTGCCTGGTGGTACAGTTCCAGAGCTAAGTAGTTGAATGCTTGGGGGCTGATCAAGGCTTTTCACCGAGCTATTTAATTAGGCTTGGTRTATAGGGAGAGATGAATGCAAATTCTCATTTGGAGTTTTAGGCAAGTTCTACATCTTGTTTAAAGAAAAAAGTAATGTTTGCTCACTTCCAGCCCTATTACAGTTTTCTGGTTCCTGTATTTGATAAACCTCAAGGCACTTCAGAGAATTTAATGAGTACCAGAAAACCCTTGATTAGTTACCTTTCTAGCTACAAGTGCACTAGAATAATGTGCTTTATTAGCTTCCTGTGAGAAATTGCTTTCCCTCTTTGTGCAATCCAGTGCCAGTTTTCTGCATTCTGCATGTCTTTTACCTGAAGGAGCCTCTTGTATAGCACTCTGAAAAGTTTATTGTCCCAATATATACAGTAACTTAAAATTTGCAGTTAAAAAAGGAAATGAGACCTCCAACTCATGTCTTTTCATTGCTAGCTAGCCTCTYCAGTCCCTTATGTAGTAGGTAATAACAATTCTGTTGAGTTCTTCCACTGTCCCCAGAAAGACTTGATATTCCATGGCCTTGGGATATTTGTTGTAAGATTGCTGAATATGTCATGTTGTTTCTGCAGCTGTGTTTTTTGGGAAAAACATCTGAAAAGCTTGTAGATGCTCTGGTTTCCTTGAAATGATATACGAAGCTTGCAATTTACAAATCTTAAAAGGAGAGGAAATGGCCATCTCTTCCTGGGCAGGTTCATTGCAATATGCTACCAGTTACTTGCTCTTTAAAGCCATACTTTGAACTGGTCTGACTTGGAAATCTAGATTAAGTAGGAGCAGAATCATTGGTATGGCTAGAACTGTGGCTTTCCAAATACCTCACTTTTTTTTTTTTTTTTTTTTAAAAAAAAAGAGCCAAACAGCAATTTTTGCAGAACTTCGTTGTAATAAAGCTTGCTCCCTCTTAAATAACAGTGAAAATTTTTGTGTAGTCTTTATCAGGAGTTCATTTTGGGCAGTTCAACAGTTATCACAGAATAACTTTTTGTAACAAGTTCCTTCAAGTCGTATATATCACTGTCCAGAAGCAGTAAGGACTTGAATCTGTCCACYTCGAAAGCAAAAGCAAAAAATCTAGTGTGGCTTACATCTGCCTATTTACCTATTTATGATAATAGATGATTCTTCTCTTTATTTCTTTATAGCCATCAGACTCTGCTCGTGTCTTATTTTCTTCTTGAAACAGAATTACAGATTTTCCCCAATTATATATTTGAAGGCTCGCTTCTGTCTTGTGGGTGCATTTTTTTTCAGCCAAGTCTTTGTCCAGTTTCCCCAGTATTCATATTATTCTGGGCTACACAGTGCAGACTCTATTTCTGTCATATTAAGAAGAAAGTTTGGTTCCTAATAAGAAGTCCTGTGGTGTTGCAGTGTGCAGCTCTGTGTAAGTCGCCAAACAGTTGAATGGAAACTGTGGGAGTGCTGTGGTCCTGTATGGTGGCTTGTTGTGTATTAGTTTGTTTCAGCCAGCTTGCGCTAGGCCAACTAGGTTGCATCAAGATTCTCAGAGTTAACAGCTGAGGCTGCAAAGCAGGTTTCAGCCATTCCCCCTGCTTTGAAAGAGGTAGTCCTCTCTCTGGAGGAAACAGGACTGCTGTTTCACAAGTAATTTGCTTTGCATAGACCATTACCCTAATGGGATTTTTCACGCAATTGTTTTGGATGTWCTGGTTTTTTGGTGTTGATTACACCATCTGAAAAGTATCCCTTTACTTAGGGTCTGGGTGTATTCTCTGGGCATTGTCTCCTCTGGAACCTAACTGGGAAGATCTGCTTTTGTCCTGTATCTATTAGCTTTTTAAGGCTGTATGATATGGTAGCTGTACTTTTTGAGCCATCTTAACAGTTGAGGGAAGTGAAGTACCTTATGAATGACTCTTTGGCATCACAGGGAATTTCACATCTGGAAAGACAAGCGACAGGATTGAATTAGTAATGCATACCATTGCCAGTGACTCAAAAGGAAACTGTAGTAATAGTATTGTAGTTTGCGATACTGCCCCTGGGTAGATTCTGCTGCCTAGACAGTTGGCTGCAAAGACAGCTCAGGTTATTATTACGATGCAGTACTTCAACTGTGACAGAGGGTGTGCTTTCAGAGTGCTCTCTTAGGGAGAAAATATTTTCTTTAATTTGCTTTCCCCAAACAAATCCAAAGTCCACTAAAAATCAAACAGCTGTCACCCTGTCCCTGCCTAAATAGTGGTACTGTACTGTCTGTGGCACATGGCTACAAAGATTTTTATAACAAACTCATTTATCTTTCTCTTTTGTACTTAAGCTTACAGAGAAAAGAAGAGCAGTGGGGGTTGCACATTTTTAACATGTTCTAATGTTCTTTGAAAGAACAAAACTCTACGCTTGCTATGCTCTAAAGACCACAACATGCCTAACAAGTTTGTTTGTTTGTTTTAAAAAGAAATTCATAGCAATCTCGAAGGTCACTTAGGTGACTCGTGCTGGTTATGCTTTGCACATTGAGCCAACCGGACTTGCCCAGCAGGTCTTCCAGCATAGCAGACCACAGTTCCATAAGGATTCATTCTGGTCCAACTGGTGCTTGCTGCCCCATCATCCCATCTTCTTCTGATAGCTCTGACTGTGCTGGCTTGCTCCTTCTTTTTTTTTTTTAACTAGCACAGATTCTCACATGATGTTGCAGTGGCTCTCTTTTGCTTCTCAAGTATTGGACAACTTGCCCAAAATAGGAAAAATAAGAAATATCTTAGGTAAAGATAGTAGGGGAAATAACTGAGGCCTTTCCACTTTACGTGTTGGGGTTTTTTTGTTTACTTGTTACTACTCTAAGCTTTAAGTTTTATGTTTAAGAAGGTGTCAGTAGCTATATCTGAGTGTTAAGTAGTAATTTGAATGTCTTGGTGTTCGAGTAACTAAAAGTAGCTCAATTTCAATGTAGCTGCTTGCATGCTTTGTGTGTGACACATAGACAAAACAGTCTCAATAGAGTACTTCAATTTGCYATAATATTTTGTAATATAGCTAAAGGTACAGATAAAGATCTAAATGAAGATCCGAAGATCTCTATCTTTGGATGAAGGTCWCATGACTTTACAGCAGTGAACACAGTGGCTTATTCTGGCTAAAATGCATCGTTGCCTCAAGTTTGTGGTGTTCGTTACTGGTCCCACTTTTTTGCCTGAGTCTGATGATCCCAGGTGAATCATATTCTGCTTCTTCCATATTACGGTTTGAACTATTCTCCGAATTTATATCTTTGCTGCAGTTTTGCAGCAGTAGGACAGAAAAACCTTGCCAGTTTGTATTTGCAACATGTGCTTTGTGACTGTAAAGGCTGCTCCTTTTCATGCAGCACGATGAAATTGTAGGTTTTGTTGTAGTTGAAGGTATCCGCTAAGAAAGAATTCTGTTAACACTGCATTTTTCCTCCTGGTGTTAGGCTGTAGATCACAGAATCGTTTATGTTGGAAGAGACCTCTGAGGATCATATAGTTGAACCCCCTGCTCAAAGCAAGGTCAGTTAGAGCAGGTTGTCSAGGTCCATGTCCAGTCAGGTTTTTAATAGCTCCAAGGATGGATGCTCCACAACCTCACTGTGCAACCTGTGCAGGTGTTTGACCACTCTTATAGTAAAATGTTTTGGTTTTTTTCTTTTTTACCTTGTTTTGAAGTGGGATATCCTGTRTTTCAATTTGTGCCCRTTGCCTGTCAACCTTTCACTGGATACTGCAGGGAAGAGTCTGGCTAAGTCATCTTTACTCCTCTCCCTGCGCCCCCGTCAGGTACTTGCACATGGGTAAGATTTCCCCCCTGGAGCCCTTTCTTCTCCAGGCTGAACAGTCCCAGCTCCCTCAGCCTGTCCTCATATGAAAGATGCTCTGGTCCCTTACTCATCTTAGTGGTCCTTTGTTGGACTCATTCCAGTAAATCTGCATCTTACATTGTACTGGGGAGCCCAGAACTGGACCCAGTGCTCCAGATGTGGCCTCCCCAGTGCTGAGCAGAGGGGAAGGACCACCTCCCTCCACCTGCTGGCAATGCTTTTCCTAATGCAGCCCAGGATGCTGTTCGCCCTGCCATGAGGATGCATTTCTAGCTCGTGGTCAGCTTGTCTAACCAGGAGCCCAGGGCCTTTTCTGCAAAGCTGCTCCCCAGGTGTGGGACTTGGCACTTCCCCTTGTTGAACTCCCTGAGGTTCCTGTTGGCTCATTTCTCCAGCCTGTCCGCATCCCTCTGAATGGCAGCACAACCAGATGGCCGATCAACCACTCCTCCTGCTTGTGAGTTGTCTGCAGACTTGCTGCAAACTTGCAGAGGGTGCACTCTGTCCTGTTGTTCAGGCTGCTAATGAGGATGTTAAACAGTACTGGTCCCAGTATCGACACTGGGGTACACCCATAGTAACTGGCCTCCAGCTGGACTTTGTGCTGCTGAAGGTGATGATTTTCTCTCCTACAGCTTTCCTTTCCTCAAGTCCCAGTGTTGACATACTGAATTTCAGAGTACCGTATCCCTTTTTTGTGCTCTAAACAACTTTTCCCTTTTCCTCCCATTTTATTTCTCATTCTTTTCATATATATATGTAGAGGGGAGGCCTGCCTCTAACTCTCTCTGACTTGAACCCCGGAAGGAACCACTTCTCCAGCTCCAGATGGGAATTTTCGTGAAGATACCTGTAATTTTTAAAGAGCGGGAGGGGAGGGGGGAACCATAGCGCTTTTATTGAATTGTTCCTGTCTGTCAGTGTTTGATGTGTCAGACCCTGTTTGTCAGCTCTGTTCCTGCTTGGTTAGTTACTCAGCAGTAGTGAAGGGGCAGATGAGTATGGGGAAAGTACTGTAGTAACCTGCTGAGTTCAAGTTATTAAAAATACAGAGCTTAAGCCAACTATTCTTTGCTTGAAAGGGTGATAAGGGTAACAATAATAGCAAGCTCTGTATTTGTAGCATTTTTTAGTTACCCGGCTGCACTGGTATGTGTTTTGATCAGAGAAAGAAACATTCTTTCCTCTTCTCACTGCTCTTCTATGGTGCTTAACCTTTTACAAAGAGAAACGTGGTTGAATTGTTGTAATGGTGTTGTGTTCTGAAATTCCCCTGTTTTCACAGTAACTTTTATTTTTAATTCTAGAAAAGCCAATCTGTTTTTAATAAAACTATCTTACAGATAGAACTTTCTTTGAGCTTAAGATGTATTTTGCATTGTAGCCATACTTAAAATACTGTCGTTTCAATATACAGTACACTGAATAGGACTTAAGACTGTGGTATCAACTTACACAAATTTGGTTTTGGGCTACCTTCTTGTTAAGAGTAAACTCCAGTGTTACAGGTTAAACCACAAGAGTTTGACTTGCATTTTAAAAAAATGGAAAAGTGTTCTGTGGATTTAGTATATAAAGTGATTTGCTTGAGTGGTGAGAATCCTTTCTCACTTGTAAAAATTATCCTTGTAGATAAAGAGACTGAGATGTAGGACCCACAGCCTTGTCTGAAGAAAAGGGTCTATTTAGGCAAGTGTTGGACCTCTTTGCTTTGAGGGACTGACTGTGGTGTTTCCATCRTTGTCTCTGACCTGGGGCTTGAATGACAGAAAGTGCAAACTGGTAAAAAGAAACTTGTATGTCTTGGTTCTTCTCAAAATTTTCAAATCTGTAGTATCTGTCTAGGGAGCAGTAAAACATCTGTGGACCAAAATTTCTTGGGACATTTTTTCATACAAGTGGTCTTGTGGCCCTGTGATTGTCAAAGGAGGTTTCTCGCCACTTAAAATTGCACAGTCTTAGTAAGTTCCAAATCTTGTCTTTGCTCTGTGTAACAACTTG
The DNA here is from genome assembly GCA_030449065.1 of Oceanodroma leucorhoa. NCBI lineage: Eukaryota > Metazoa > Chordata > Aves > Procellariiformes > Oceanodroma > Oceanodroma leucorhoa. Next base: position 19,378,810 of record JASVER010000006.1, on the reverse strand, counting down.
GCTGAGATCCTTCTATTCAGAGTCTCTTAGATGCTTGTTTTACAGAAATATGTTTCTTTGCTTCTGTCACTTATGGTGTTACAGCTTTTTGGTCATCCCCGGAGTATTTATAAGCTTTTAACCAGCAAAAGGCAAAAGTTCATCTTTAGCTTATATACCTCTTTTTGGTTTATGGTCATCTTAAAGACAGTCCTGTAAACTTTGTCTTTAATTGATGTTGGAAATAAATATTTTTGAACGTAGATTGACAGTGTTTCTTTCCACAAAGTAACTAGGAATGACTGAAATGGTACTGAGTATCAGCTTTAAATATGAACTGAAGCGATAGCAGTTAATCTGAAGAATATTTACCATTGGTTCAGATTATTCTGTCTTTTTAGGACCTTGGTGACAATGTGCTTCTAACTAGGTAATTTTTTGTAAATACTTTGAAACTTCTTAGGATTGTTTTTAATGTTCAAGCCTGACTATTTGATTTTCAGTATCTCTTAATAACCTTTACTTGTTGTTCTGATGTTTTATTTCCTAAGTGTGTTAAAAATGTAAAAAAGTATTCTTTTGTGATGGGAAGAAATTGCAAGACTGCCTCATTGTTTTCCTTCTCCTTCTTCTAGGCTTCAAACAAACTGATTTTTCTTCTGACCATTATAACATCTGCAGTATGTAAGGCATTAGAGCATTAGGATATTGGTTCATGAATGCATTGATGTTCCTCTGGGTAGTTAATACTTAATGTATTTTATCTGTCACCGGGGAGGAATGTGCTGTACAGCTTGCTCCTTCTGTGAATGGTCTGACTCATGAGCTCGAGGTACTTCAAAAGGATTTCAGCACTCCATCCCATTCTTCAGTCTTGCAGTTGCTTTTCTAATAATAGAAGCAGCAAAACAGACAGTGGAGTTGCTTCTCGGCTGCTACAGTTTAGTACCAGTATAGTCATGAAAGCTGACATCAATCGCAATCTTCACGTTTCACAGTCCGCATTTGCCTTTGCCTGTGTGGCTACAAACACTGCATCTCTTGTACCGCTCCCTGGAAGCAGTAACCACCATATACAACTGGGGTTCCAGTTTGGATGAGCAGAACTATGAGCTGTGCGACTTCAGTGCCTCTACAATTCAAGCAGTGTTGTGGGAGCAGCATAAAATAGCTGTTGGAGACCTCCAGCAAAATGTGGAGGGCATGTCCAGTGAAAGATGTGTTCTTGTAAGACTTCAGATATATTGGAACTATTCCTTAAATATCTGTAATGAGCATAGCTTGTGYATCCTGACAGAATTTGTTAACTTTAAAAGTTTTCTTATCATATAAACTGCTTGCCTAGCATAATTACGAAGAGGTGAAGCTCTTGAAATGATATTGCCTGTACTGAAGTCAGTGGAAGAAGTTTGCTTCGCTGAAGGTGAGCTAAGGTTTCGCTTTTATTGATTCTCAGTCACAGATGGGTAAAAGGAGCCCTCTCTTCAGCCACAAGCATCATCTCTTGTGCCAGTGAATTATAGAACCCAAGCAAACTGTACCCCTGAGGTCTTGAACATGCACTCCAGGAAAATTAAGTCAGTCTTCAAAAGTAGTCATCGCTAGGGCCTATTTCCAAATGGGACTGCTGTGCTTTAGGAAAAATGTGGGTTTTGGGTTGGTTGGAAAGATGAAAGAGCCACGGCATCTCTGGTGTAATCATCTCCTGTTTTTAACACGTCTTAGTGTCAGTTAATTGAAGTAAGTGTGTTCGTTGACTTATGGCATAAATATTGTGACTGCTGAAGTCCTCTTCTCCACAAAGCAGATCTGTCTGTGAGTTGCAGAAAGAGAAGGTGGAAGCTAAGAAAAATGGAACTGAAAGCAAAAGGAAATGTGCGTTGTTTCCTACAATGAAGTGTAGAGGTGTGCAAAATGGTCACAGAAAAATGAAAATGATGACTGGGACATCTTAAACCCAGCCTTGGTTTATTAACATGTACTGTAGGAACAATCTCCCTTTATTTGCAGACTTCTCTTCCCCAGCTGCTGCTTCTTCTTTAACTTCTCTATGATAAGCATTTTTCTTGGTGGAAATAAAAGGAAAAATTTGTCAGTGCAGGTCAGTTTATTATCATCATAAAAGTCTGAATCAAGTTAGCTATAAAAGATGCTTTTTCTGGTATCAAAATCTTGTTTGAAACTATATTTTACAACCGCAAAATGTGTATATTGTAGTAGCATTGAAATTGACAATACTTTTGTTAGTAAGGGTACATTCTTTAATAGGAAAAGAAAGATAAGATGTTAAGTGAAGCTGTGTTTAATGATGTATGATGTTGTGTGCATGTTCTTTCCCTCCTTTTCTGGATTGTACTTTTATTGATCGCCTGTATGTCTTTGTGTACTTAATATATGAAGGTTTCCTTGGCAGTAAGAATTTTGGAAGGAATGGGTGGGGTAGGAAGACCTGTTTTTCTCTTTCTAATCATATGTGTCTGATTTTATATAGGTGTTTTTAAATACCTTCTAACCCTAAAATATGCACTTAATAGGTGTAAAAAAACTAACTGTATGCTGATATGCTTAGTCGATTGTTTTCATTTTTTTTTTCCACTGCAGGCAACCAATTCACAGACAAATGCCTTTACTCTTTCTGTTAAGGGGGAAAAAAAAGCCTTTAGCATGTCTTTATCCATTTTTTTCTTTTTTTTTTTTTTTAAACGTGGTTTAGGCATGCTGGGTAATATTTAACCTCTGGCATCACTTCTGGGATTTCTTAATGCCAGCTATCAAAGAATCCCATCTGTAAAGGAGAGACAAATAAGTTTAACAACTGTACATAGCTACTTTAGCTGAAACATGCTTTGATGAGCCATTTGTGAATAACAATAAAGCAGGGTTGCAACTTGCCAGACACAAATGCTTGAGTATGAGGAGGAATGTTTAAAACATAGAAACCTGGTTGTCATGAGTTACAGTCACTACTGAACACCTAATAACAACATTCTTTCTTTTAGAAAGCAGGGTGGCTTTTGAGGAAGCAAAGGAGGCTGTCCATTAATAATGCAGTTTATTGGTTACTGAAGGTTTCTGACTGATTGACAAAAGGTGGTACTGTTCAGTTCTAAGTGTTGCCAACCTGCAACATCTTGGAACAGGTTTTCTTGAAGTCTTGCCTCATGGATGGCAAGTGATTACAAGTGATCAAAAGGAAAATAAACTAAGGGATGGGAAATTCTGGGGTAAAAGTTCTTAACTTCTCCAATTTCTAGACAAAATTGTGAATATTGTGTGTAGACTCCAATCTAAATGGCAAATAAAGTGGATATCCAAATCAATTATACATTTACATATATAATAACTTTCAGGTGATTTATCTAGCTGTTTTATGGGTTTTGGGGTTTTGTGATTAGTTTCCCTGACCTTGCCATAAAGCATCAGTCTCTTCGTGTTTTTTATTTATGGGATTAATGTGGTAGCTTTTAGATTTGGATGATGATAGTATGAAAATTGCAACTGGTTCTTTCGCTGCCCATTTCCCAATGGCTGTTGAAATTTCTGGCAGGAGGGTTTTTTGTTTGTTTTTTTTTTTTTTTTTTTTCCAATTCAGTGGCGAAATAAGAAGTTAAAACTCAATGCATTTTGAAATAATAACCCCAGGTGTTCGTTAGAACTTAAGTTGTTAAGATGCCAATAAAATTTATGGGGATTCTTAGGGCACACACTGTAGTGAAACTATTAACTGTAATGAAGAAGAGACGGTCAAAATTTTCAGAACATTTTTTAAGTTTTGAAATGCAGTATGCAAAATGAAGTAGTTCATATTAATTGCTAGGAAATTGTGCAGAACACTAGACTGCCATTCTTGCCAGGTATGTTCAAAAGTATAAAATAAATCTACTGAATTGTTAGTTGGCTGAGTAGTCATTTGCCCAGCCTAATGACATACTGCAATTAAAGTGCTTGAATATTTATTCATAGCATCACTTACATGCACACAGTTATGTTAAGGACATGATTACAAAGCAGCCAAGTGTTCTGAGAACTCTCAATAGCTACATTTAGATGTGTAATAGTTCATTAAAAACATGGAAAATACTTTTATTGCTTTTATTTTCTTCTTTAAGCTCTGCAAGGATTAGCTTGTCAAAAGCTCGGTTTGCAGCTCATTATATGAAATACCTTCTTGATGTTTTAGAGACTTGTGTACATCTTGGACTTCTTGTTACAAGGGAAGGATAAATCTTTCTGTCTCACAGTGCATGCAATTGCAAGTAAACTTGTCTTCATCCTTGTCTGGAAAAGCCTTTTGCTTACAACACTAAGTCACAAATGAAATATCTCTTGCAGCTAAGCTACTTCTGTCTCAATCTTGTGGTAAAAGATGTTGTTACTAATCAGGATTGCCAGATTTTCTTGGTACTGAGTTTACCGTGATTTCAAATTACCACGTTAAACTGATTTCCTGCTCTTTTCTCCCTTTATGTTATTTCACTTTGAACTGCAATTGCAGAAATCTATTCCGAGGCTGTAGACACAGAACCGATATCCTTATAAAATGTGCCCTGGCAATAGAAGGAAGCCATGGAGGAATGTTTGCTGTTTTCAGGCCCCTGAGTGACAAATATTTGTCTTTGAACTGTTTTTTGTCTTGTTACAGTGGAGCAAAGCAGTGTTCATGGTTCTGCTGCCATGCAGCTGAGGTTTTGATTTGAATGTTTCCAACTGCAGTGGAGGAATGTAATAGCACAAGTATTTCTTAAAACAAAAGGTGCTCCTTTTGAAAATTTCAGTGTGGGGAGAAAATTGAAGACAAGCATTTATTTCCCCTCCCTCACTCACCCCCACCCCCCCCACCCCCCAGCTTTAAAGGGACACTGTGAACTTAAAATTCTAGCTATTTGAGGTTTTTTTTCTTCTTTAAAAAATTGTGGTAATGGCAGTGGTTTTTCTGCACGCTTTTGTGGATTGCTCTTCTGTTTCCGATCCAGAAATGCTCTGTGAAGGACTTGCACAAACTGATTCTTTTCTCCTTGATAATCAAGTCGATCAATTGACCATAAAGGGTTATTAAGCACAAGAGACAGCCTGATTGCCTGAAGAGAAATGACAGAAGGAGAAGAAACTAGAGGATGTCCAGCTGAATCACTGTGATTTAAAACTTACTACCTGTCAGCTGAGTTGCAGAAGTTGAGCTATTAGCCTGGCCAGTTGATATATAAAATGAATTGAGTAAATCAATTGAAGAATTAAATCAAATTTTTTTTTTAACCTTGTGTTTGGAGTGGGACAACAGAGACCACCTTTTTACTACTTCTCAGCTGAAACTTGTTAGTGCAATGTAAGCTGGTTGTATGTTTTTACCCTCTATTGTACTTAAAAAGAGTAGGTAAAAAAACTCTAGGTAACAGCAGAAGCTTTTTTTCCTGTTTTTCTTTGACTGGGGCCTGTCTGAAAGGTTCAAAGTCAGACATTAGTCTTCACCTAGTATGTGAAATGTGCTTTTCCCTAGCAAAGTAAGCTTCATAAGTTCTCCTCTTTAGCTGTTTTCAATTGCGTGCTACTTCTCATGGCTTACATTTTTCAGTCATGAACTTTATTTTAATCCTTCAGAAAGTTAGATCTGTGAAACATTTTTGAAGATTAAAAACAGTTTCTTTTTTAACTGCTTTACAGTAGAAATGATTCGTAGTATAAATTTATATGTTCCAGGAAAGTATCTGTGGTAAAGTAATCCATTTTTTTCTCTGACTGATCTAGAAATAAAATAATTTTATTTGGAAATAATTAGCTACTTGTGAGAAACCTTATTTTGCAGATGCTTAATGTATTTAGTACTTAGTTTTTATTACTTTTGGAAAGCCACAGTTCAGTAAGACTATTGTATATTGGCTGCTTAATAAAGACACTGAAATAATAGTTTCAAAATCAGTACGCAGTTGATTCATTTCCCTTTAAAACAATTCTTGTTTCATCTTAGTTTTTTGCCTTGTGGGGTACTGCCAGAAGTAGATATGTGAAATACTTGATAAGGAAGGTGCACGGTCAACTATGACTGCCATGTCCAGGCATTTTCCAACTTCTGTGGAGTTAGAGAGGACATCAGAGGGAATTTGCATGCAATCAAGGAGGAGGGGTAAAGGGGATCTTCCAAGTTCATGTTGAGAAAAATAAGAAAGGATCTGTGCTTGGCTTGCCTGGGGAAAGGAAAGGAGGTTGAACATTATGGAATGAATAGTCCTCCTGACCTTCATATCTCTAGTCTGATTCTATCTACTTGTGACCAAATACAGCATTTTATATTTTTTACTTTGTGTTCGAGTCTCAATTCAGTACCGATTTGAGAGCCATTAGAAAGAAATAGAAGTGGCAGTTTTCAAAGGTGTGATGCTAATTGGATTTCTGCAAGGACAGGGAAGCTATGCATGGATTGTTGCTTCTTGTCTTCAGTGTGTAGCCTATTGCTTTTGCATCAGTTAAACCACTGCTTAAAAGATAGGTAGTAGTAAAGTAATTAATTGTCCTGTGATGAGAGTTGTTCACTGCCTGGAGATCTGTTAATAACAGTACTAAAGATTCAGTAGTGGAGGTGAAATATTTCCTTTGATGTCAGAAATGAAAATAATAGCCAGCAAGAACCACTTAAGATGCCAAACAAACACAGAAAAATAATCATATCCTACATGCATGGGCAATGCATCTTACTTTTCCTTTTGGACTTCACAGAGCTACTCTGCCTGCCCATCCTTTCCCTTTACTCTGCATTGCAGTAACCATCCCTTTTATTGAAGAGGGCCAGACTCTACTTGCTTGTCTCTTTGCCCCAATAACAGCATTAGACGTATTCTGGTCTTTAATTTACAACAGACTTTTTCTAGTTTTCCATCCTGTGTTCTTATTTGGGAGGCAGTCTTCTCTTTCTCTATTTAGTTACTTTGTGATGATGGAACTAGCAATTTTAACTCCTTTTCCTCAGCATATTTTTGCTACTCAGTGTAAATGTTGGATGATCAACAGCTGTAGCTTCCTCCTGTCGTCATTCTTGCCACTGGAGTATCTGGTCTCTGGTCTACAAAATAGTGACTAATAGTTTCTGTCATCTGAGCAGCATTTTCTGAAGCCACTTTCTTGCCTATAGCTAACTTGTATAGATTTGAATTACTGAGTTTGTTTAATGCAGCATTTTAAACCTAATGATCCAACTACAGATTTTTTTGTTTTGCTTTTATCGGAGTAGTTTAATAATAGTAAGTGTAGAAATGGAACAACTTGCTAGCTTTAAAAAAAAAACAACAAAAAACCATTTTTGACAACATGATATTTTTTTTTTAATCTAATGAGGTGAGACAGTTGAATTTGAAAGCTGGGTCAAAAGCTTTTGTAATTTTGAGACCCTAAATATAGAATGGTATAATGATACAAAAAGGTCAGTCTCTCTGCATATGTTCTGGTAGAGTATTTTTGTTTTGTTCTTATTCTGCGCATGCAATTTAAAACTAAGCTGGATACCCTCTGCTTGGAAAAATGGTCTTGCTAATACTCCTATCTTAATGCTATGTGCCAATTTAAATTGACATGTAGCATGTAGGTTTCTTTATTATAATTGTCTGGGTGTGGGGTCTTTGGGTTTTTTGTTTTGTTGATAGTAAAATTTCCATGTGGTCATTGTAAAATTTACCTTTTTATTTTATTTTTTTTTAATAGTAGTGGAATGGGGTGATGATGTTAAAGCAGTATCAGAAGATGAAGCCGTGGTGCTGGTGAACCATCAAGCAACGGGCGACGTCTGCACTCTGATGATGTGCCTTCAGGATAAAGGCACGGTAGGCTACAACCGGGGAGTGGGATAGCTTCTGTGTATGCGAYCTGTTACCTTGGGTATGCTTGCATCTGTGTGTGGTACTGATGACTGACTTCTGTGTGTTAATCCACCAAATAATCTCAAGACCCTGAATAGGAAGCTTTCTGTTTAAATTTGGTTTAATGTGGCAGCCAGTAGCTTGGAGCAGGTTTTAGACCATAAACGTTGCCTTTGAAGAAGGTCAAATACGAGCTGAGTCAGTGTGCATCCAGTCTAGGTTAACATAGAGGGAAGCAGATCTCCTTGCAGGTAGTCATGTACTTGACTTTTTCCTCTCACCTCGTGCCCTTGTGCAACTCATGCCAACTTTACTCAAACCAACACAGGTCTAGCTTCTTGGTTATGACTTTATTCCAGCATGGAATTTTTCTCAAAGTTAGAAGCAAGTTGTGTATGGGATTTTGGTAGGTGTTCAGAAACTGAAAGTGACTTCCCTATGAGGGCATGTCCAAGCTAAGCTAGCTGGCTAAGGTCAAAATTGCCTGAGCTCTTATTCCACAAACTTTTAAGCATTTCTTGATGAGAAGTGCAACTAATGTCAATTGTTTCATGCATTGCTATTCAGAAAATTCATGACTAAGGAGTGTAGTGCGGGAAACTAGAGTATGGGATCTAAACAGGAAACTAAATTTATGTGCAAGTCAGGAGGAAGGGTGTATTTATGATTAGGCTACAAAATTTTGGAAGACGTACCTGGCAAGCTGAAAAAATGCATCAGCTGTGTCTGTCTTAGTGTTGTCTTTCTCCATACGGTGAAGAAACAAGGAAGACCAACAACTGCTTTTTGTTGCATCTGCACAACTTGTAACTGGCACTGTTTTTCTTAGTGTATATTAATATAGATTGTGTATACACTGTATCTTTACCAGTGATTTAACATTTTTTTAGAAATTTTCCCAGAGCTTACTTATGACAGCAAAGCTGATTAAAACAAACAAACAAAACCCCAAAAACCAAACCAACAGCTCAAACAAATCAAACTCAGAACAGAAAGTATGAAAATGCCACTCAAGATTGAGCGGAGACTAATTTCTTTCTACTGTATCCTAGAGAAGACTGTGTTTTAAAAGTACTTTTAATTGCTTTAATTTCTTTTGGAATTGAGGAAGTTGGGTATATATGGTATTCTGTACTGTACCCCAATGAGTAGAATGACAGAATAAACACTCTTTAATTCCCTTCATCAAAATTATGCATAGGACGATCTTGTGATAAAGCTATGACTGTGAGGGTATAGTCCTGTGGATATGTATTGCATATAATCTTGACTATTGATGTCCCAGGTGTTTTAAATATCATAGAGCTTCATTGACTCATGTATGTATACTAGTGTATATATAAATCTAAGCCATATTTATCCTGTTTGACTCCATAGCTAAAAAGTTTCAGTCAAGACAGAGTAAGTTTCAGCGAATGTAGAAGATGTTAAAAACGGAGGAAGGCACTGAGATGGCGAATAATCTTCACCATGGAAACTGTTAAGTTTGCGGGTTTTCAGAAAAGCAAAACATCCTTAAAATCACTACTTTTTCCCTTAAATAATTGCAGTCATTGCTCTTGGAATATACATGTTCAAATCCTAGTATGGCTTTAATGTTTTTAGCTAATAAAGAAATAAAAAAAGTATGAGCTTCAACACATGCTTAAAATATAGCATGAGTAGTACAAGTGGCTAAAAATAATGAGAAAGATCGGGATAGTTTATCCTTGATAGAACTTGCTGAATCAGATGTTTTAAAATAGCATGCTTCGTATTTCTGAACAGAAGAGAATTGTTTTTACTTGGAGTGACTGCGAAACCACTGAAGAAAAAAAAACCCAACAAACCTACCTGTCCAAAAGAAATAATTATACAATAGGCAACTATTTAAATTGGGCAGTTTTCTTTAAATACAGTTTAAACTTAACATGGAGTCCTTCACAACCTTGATATTGATCTGTTAGTAACAAGATAGTAATTTCCAAGAATTGGTTTTATTTTGTTTATGACGGTTAAGCCGCACCAATTCCTAAACACTCTACCACTCAGGCAACAGTTTTTAGCTCTCAAAGTATTTTGGGCAGGTGAAAGGCTCACTTCCATTGCACACAGAAGGGCGTACAAAGAAGTAAAACAACTTACCAAAGGGAGCCTCTGGCTGGTGATGGTGCAGCGGCAGAACTAGGAAGACCTTCCTCCTGTGGCAGTCCAAAATTTCTTTTGCTTGCTTTTGCCAGACTGAAACCAGATGTAATCTGCAAGCACTTACCGTTTAATGCTGCTTTTTAAAAAAGTTAATTTAAGACATGAGAAGTGTTCTATTTAGAGTTCTATGTTTTTCTGTTTAGTGAGGTAGAATACTGAAATGTTCTTGCAACTTGACAATGTTTCCCAAGGGCCGTGTCAGGAACTGTGATGGTATTTTTTTCTAGTATTTTATAAATTCTTATATGCAAATGATAGTATAGCCTATCTGTTTTAAGCAAATTTAATCTCACTAAGCAGTAAGCTAAAACATATGTGTTAAGATATTTCTTGTCTTTCACATTCACTTATGTGAATAAGGAAAACATGATCTCTTATTAGGGAAGTGAAACTTGGCTAAAAGTTATAATTTTAATGGAAGGACTGGACTGGTATTGTTTGACTAATAYGTGTTACCATAAGACAAGCCACACAGAGCAAGGTTTCAACTGAATCAGAAGTGACCTAATTACACTTTTTATATAGTTCAAGAAATTGTTCCAATTTGTTTGTGAAAGTGTTAAAACAAACTTAGTAAGTTAGTTCAGGTCTCATAAACATTAAAGGTTATGTGTTTAACAAAGAGAATTAGGTTAAAATGCTGGTATTACTGCTTTCTGAGTRGATTAGGACTGATAAATGTGGCTATTTTTTCTGATTTAGAGCGAAAAGCAGTGCCAGGAAGGGTGCAGTGGAGAGAAAAAAGTAGAACTTGCAGCTGTTTGAGTGCAAGTTTCAAGACATACGTTCCCAGGTTTCATTGTTAAGTTAGAGGTGCTTGAAAGATGAAAGTCAGTCTATTCAGGTTGCTTTGTTCTGAAATCTATGTAGGGTGAAATGAAAGTGGGCCTGTGAATAGGAGGCACCTAGATTTTTTTTTTTTTTTTTATAAAATTGGTAAAAGCTTTTTCTACATTCTGAACTTATTTAAGCAGGAAGGATGAAGCAAAAAGGACCTGAAATGGCATCCAAAATGCTCAAAACACTTCTGAATGTCTTTGCTTAAACCTCCTTGAAATGCAAGTGATAAGGGATTCATCTGATAAGTGTTTCGTTCCTGAGGATACTAAATGGAGGAGCCACCACCAATATCTTGCAGTATCCTCTGTTCTACCTTTGGTAGCAGAACAGAATGAATATCCATTAATCTAGTTTGCCTTTTGATTGCAAACAAGGTAATTGTGTCCTATTCTTTGAACTCCTCCTTTTTGATTTTATGTGTTAGAGTGTGTGTGTATATGTTCATTAATTCATACATAAAAATATTTCCTCTTTGTACTTCTTACCACTGCCTAGGCTTAAAGGCAGGTTTGTAATCACTGAGCTCTGGAGTTTACCTCTTTGTAGCCCACTTGCAGTAAACTGCCTGTGTGTTTTGTCTTAGTTATAACTTGCAAGTCACACTGATCTTTGACACAATTGCATCACTCCTCAAAAATACTGAGGAAGTCCAGGGATGCTAGTTAGAAGCCCTGTGTCACCTAAAACATGGTGGGATGGACTTCAGACTCTGAAGAGCAATGATCAACTTTCAGGATAAACCTACTGTCATCTAAATAAAAAGACAATAAAAAGTGGAATGGGAAGAGAGAAGCACTAGCATTCCTGGGCAAGAGTTCCTCTTCCAGGATTAGCCATAGAACATCTAGGGACCAATGTTGACTCCTCAAAAGACCTTTTCTTTTCAGGGGAGCAGGTTGTTAAGCTTGCTTACCTCCTCCAGTAAAATAGATTGTTGGTTTAACTTCTGTTTGTTATAACAGAACAATAATTGTCAAAATGCCAGAGTAGCAGATGAACAGTGACAGTCATACGGGTACTGCTGCAGGCTAAATCATCAGTGGGACTTTGGTGGTGTGTTTATCAAAGGCTGTGGTTCCCTGCACCAGCCTGTCATCTTTGGGCTGGTGCACGGGCATGAATTTACAATAGTGTAGTGCCTTGAAGAGCAGTAACACCTCTCAGTGATGCTTTTTTTAACTCTTGCCCTTAGGGCACACCTTTTCTTCCTTTTTTTCCCCTCCCTAAGGCTTTCTAATTTACTGAAATGGAAAGAATGTAAATCTCTGCAGAGAAGAATTTTTTGCTTTAAGATCCTCTCTTTTATCTAACACAGGCCCGGGGTTAGCTGCATGAGAAACCATTTCACCAATATTAGTCTCAAGTGGGGAGTTCTATCTAGGAACTAATTTTTTCTTATCACTCACAAATACATAGTGTGTCTTTGTTCCCCTGCATATGTAGCATCTAGTAAGCAATACCTCTGGCAGGCAGGAAAGGATACTAGCACGTCACAGAGAAGAAATGGATGCTTGTTTCCAAAGCAAAACCTTTCATATCTTTGAGAGCTCTCAGACATGGTTTCCGTTTCCACTTACAGTGATGCTAGAGGGTCCAGAAATGGGTGCTCTTACATTATCCAAGATCTTCAAACAGAAATTTTGCTAGTATTAAAAAAACACAAAAGCTGAGGTGTTCTTAATGTCCTCTTAGGCAAGGATAGCTAACTTCTAAATGTGACATTCAGATTTCGCTGGGAGATCAGCTATATGTCTAAGGCAATAAACTATCTTAAACGTTCTTTGGCAGGTATGTTCTTGCAAGTGTGTAAAATCTKCACTTTGCTGAGCATCTGGACACAGTTGTTTAAGGATAAGTAAAAGAAATAGGGTATGTGACAGTTATCTTTCTTCAAATATATAACCCAGGATTCATTCCTAGCTTCTGTGGTCAAAAAGGAGAAAAGGTAATCAGAGCACTCCAAGAGATAATTAGATTTCTTTGGAAGAAAGACTTACTGATACATGCAATTCTAGATGCAAATTATCGAGCTGCTTTTACAAAACAGAATTCCTGCATGAAATATGATCTGCTGCTTTCTACAAATTCCACGTAGACATGTAAAGATGTGAAAACAGGTAAAAGCCACCATCTTTCACTGTATCAAACTGCTTGTTAGGAGTATTGTTGAAGGCATGGATGTGGATTCGGAGTATTTCAGTTACTGTGCAAGCCTCTGGTGTTTGGAGAGAAACGTAGAGTATACTTTAGCAGTAGATGTAATCAACTAATACATGAACAATACATTGTATTTTCTAGAGGAAATCTTTATTTCTTAGACTGCTGTCTTTCTATATTTGCCTCAAATTATGTATCTTGGACAACTGAAAGATGCCAAGCAGAAGGTGCATGTTTAAGATTCAAAAAATTATCTTCTGACTACCAGAGAAATGTCATGGTTCTCTATATGCTTTTTTGATAGTGATAAATGGAAGAGTACTATGTTATATGACTTTAAGTTTCACTGAACTTGAATCAGTTTTGGTGTGGCCTTATAACATAGGGAAGAGTAAAGGCGGCTAGCCTCATGTATGCTTGAGAGCATCTAAGAGACACTGGATTTTTCCAGTTTTGGAGAGCCAATTCCTACCCCTGTCAAAATCTACATGTAGGAGCTATAGTGGGGAAAGGCCTTGTGGGAGAAGAAGCTTTTCCCTTCTGTTATTTACCTCTTCTGGGATAATTCTTCTATTTTAAATCTCAAAGGACTGAACAGGTATAGTATCTGCCTTCACTGTCCTGTAAAAAGTGATGGTCAAAGTGAATCTAATGGCTCAGCCTCTATTTTTGCCTTCTCACTGTGCTTCTCGGCCGGGACATGGAGCATGACTTAATGAAATTCTCGGGGATGCATGTGGCTGCTCTGCCATGAGAGAAATTGGTAATGGCATGTGGGCTGTGCACAGGTCTCRGTGAATGCTGCTGTTCAAAAAATAGAGTGAGCATGTGCACATCAGAAGCACGAGAACAACATGATCTCATCCTCAAAATCCCCAAGAACAAAAAAATGTAAGGAAACATGTTTTTGTGGTAGACATAAAACAGTTGTAGATTTCAAATACAGATATGTACTGTTTTGTGTACTTTAACAAACATGGAAAATTATTTCAGTTTGCAACTGTCTTAAAATTGTGGTAGTATGTCAATAAGAAGTATTACACTACCTGTGTGAAAAGACAGAGTAGAAATTACTCTAGCATGTGGCTAGTAGTGTAGAACTGTATATTATATTACAAAAAAGCAACTATTTAATCCTGCTCTTGAGGGAGAAGTGTTTTATACTTTGGGGCATAAAGGACTTTATTCCATATATTTGCTAGTTTTATTGCTGTTGCGAGGGTGACAGGAATGTGACCAGTATATACATAATTCTCTGCACTTGGTATTTACAAAACTTTTCTTTTTTTTTTTTTAACTTTTCAGGTTGTCCGCCAGATGATGTGGGTGATGGATCATATTTTTAAGTATACAAACTTCGGCATTGTGTCTCTAATCCATGGAGACTTCTTTATAAGACAGGTAAATGGAAACACGTAATAGTGCTTTGATTTATCCTTATATTTGGAATGTTGTGGTGTTATGGGAATTACTTATTACCTCCTGGATGGTTTGCAGGATGAAATAGCTATGCGGTAATGTGTGTATTTGGGTAGAGCTTTGTTCTGAAACTGCTTTTTTTCCAAGCTTATTTTATTATTTGCCTAGACACGAATGTTTATGGAACCCAATTATAATGGGAGCCTTTTATGAGAGAGGTGTACAAGCTAAGTACTTGGGCAGTCCTTTTTGTCTCTCTGCTTCTAACTGCCCATTGTTGGTGCCTCTCTTCTTTCCTTAGTGTCCTTGAAGCTGTGCAGTGAGTCTGGTTGGGTCACTGTTCTGACTGTCAAAGTTTCAGATAAGCAAAGGCAGCACCATCCCTTTTGATGGTGACATGGTAGTAGACCACTTTAAGGTGGTGATGGACCTACATAAATAGTAATTAATTGATTCTTAAAGGTTAATTATTATTTGAGCATCAGGAAAGAATATATGTTGAGCCCAGCATCTCAAATATTAAGGAGTGAAAACCTCAAATTATTTCTTACAATTTGGGGGCTTTTTAGTTGTTTGGTAGCTGTTGATCAAACTGCACTCTAAAAGTAGAAACCTAGAAGTACAATGATAAGCATGAACCTGCTGCCAGTTAAGTAAACTGCAACATCCAGCATACACATTTCTTTCCTCTCTTTATTTTTATTTGTCTGGACTTAAAATGTATGGGCAGCCGGAGAGAATGAATGAATTTTCACTTTATAGAGAAGGAGAAGCTAATTTACTCAGAATGAAGTAGAGAAATACGTAATCACAGCTATACACTGCTAAAGTGAGATTTCTCACCAAGACTAGAGGCATAGTTAGAAAACCTCAGGCATAATTAGATAATAAAATAAAGGTCTCTAGAGATATACAACTGTGTACTGTGAGAGTATGGAAAGGAACACTTTGTAAAATATAAATCTATTTCAGTAGTTAAAATTCACAAGATACACATTTTGAGGTACACATGGCTGTCAGCTTGTTAATTGTAATTTCTGAATGTGGTGTTGCAACTCCAGTTACAAAACCAAACCATTACTGAGCTGCAAAAAATAAGGCTTTTCCTCATTTTTGTAAAGTGGCTGAGATATGCAACATCACAAATAAAATGATGTCAAYGTGAGTCTAAATATAAACCAATTGAAAAGAAAATGTTTCTTGGCTGTTAATTACCCTTTGGGTGTAGCAAAAACAAGCTGAGTGAGTAATGGTCCTTTACCTAACTATAGAAAGGCCCTAGTAATATTTGGATGAGCAAATACTTCATTTTTTTCCCCTGTAATATAGTGTAATTTGATCATGGTACAATACATCCYATTTGTTAAAAATGTACATTAGCCTCATTCTTATGAGCAGTACCAATGGCTGTTTTAGGAATGCTTCTGAGGTCTACTAGAAGTTGAATAGTGTTTTCTCCTCTCCTATTGAAAAGTTTACTGGAAACGGAGACTGTCAGTAACTTGCCGTATTGGTGATGCAAAGTGCATGGCATCCTAAAGAATTTGTCAGCAGTCTGCTGCTGCCTGTTTTCTTTCCTCTAAAGGAAAGAAGGCTGAGCGTGCTCCCTGTGATGGTGATCAACTAGCCGTGGTCTTCAAGAGTTGGTTGTATTAAGGAGCTGCTTCTGCTTCTTTATGACTTACTTTCTCTTCTTTCTGGACAGGATGTTAATTGCATTTTATCTTCCAGGACTTTTCAGTATTCCACTAGTCAYGGTTCCTTTTAAACATTCCTCTCTTTCGTATTAGTCCAGTAGGTTTTTCTGTATCACAGCAGCATCTTAAACCTCACRGTGTTTGCTAAATGGCAATTTATCTACCAGTCTTATTCGTTAGGTTTGTTTAGGTTTTGGAGAGTTCTAATATCTAACATGTGAAAAGTTTATTGCTCACTGCTGTTTTCTTTAACTACTGTGCTAYCCTGGAGTCCTGTGGTCTGGTGGGAAAGGACTGTTTTAACTGAGGAACTTTTATATTGCTCTTTAATTGCATTAATATGAGCAGGCAGAGCTTTTTCCTTCCCTTTCATGAGGTAAGTTGGAAGTAATTGCAATTGTGACATTTCAAAATCTAGGAGAAACACTTTCACAAAACTTGTCTTCAATAAAATATTGTTTCTTGTTGTCTTCCACTCAATCCCACTCTTTCCCTCTTCCCTGCCAAAAAAAACCAACCACCAAAGAGTGGAATGTTTGTGGCAGTTTTGTTGACATTTCAGAGAATTAAAATCACCCCTGCTGAGAGAAAGTTAAGTTTTGGACTCCTGTGTGTTTTGAGTGATTTGGCAAAGTCACTTTGGAGCACTCAAAAATGATAATTGATGTAAATTAATTCCTGTGAAAAATTGGGTAGCTTACTCTTGCTGTGTGTGGAAGTGGGAAAAGATTGTTGTTGAAGATATTGAAGATATTTCTGCAGTAATTAAAGACAAATCTTACTATCTTAAGTGAAAAAGTTGTGCTAATACATCAAAGAGGAAAAATGAATGAGGGTTGTTTGTTTTTTTTTTTTTTCTCCTCCCCTTATCAAACTAATTATCAAACTAGAAGCTGGTACCTTGGTGGCTAGGGCATCTCATTTTTATTGTTGTAGGCTTTCTTTAAGTTCACACAAATAAAATCACTTCCTACTCAACAGTTTCTCCTAGAGGAAGAAAACCTCCAAACATCACAGCCCAATACTTTTTTTTTTTTTTTTTCCTCCCTCTCAAACAATAAGTGTTTCCATCAGTGTGCTGAGTTCAGCTGAGACTAAGCATTCAAGCAGTGCAGGTTTGGGAGAAATCTGTGGTCCTCCTGTGGTAACCGAACTCAAGCCTGGTCTCGAGGTCCAGCTGTGTCTTCTGGTACCTCTTGCTATTCTAGTACAGGGTGCAGGGAGAGGTGCGTAGAAGATAAGTAAGCAGAGATACTGTTTGGCTTGCAGAAATTACTGATGATCTGTGGACCTCCAAATCGTAGCTTGACCCCTAGTTTGTCTTCGCAGAATTCGGTTTAGCAAATTCAACTTGGGACCCAGTAACAGCTAGGGAATTCTGTAAATGCATCCTCCTGTTCTGTGGAGTTCCCGTTTACAATCTGGATGTCGCTCTTGCAGAGAAGTCCTCAAAGTGGGAGCTTCATCCTCAATTTCAAAGGCTGTTTTTCAGCCTCTCTGTAAAGCGGCATTAACTCAGCCACCAGTGAGTACTCTGGGAACATTGTTTTGTGTTGTCATAGAGGCTTATTTGTATCTCTGAAAAGAGAGAGAAATCATAGAAATGTAACAATTATCTGTTTTAATGTTATCTCTTTTAAGTATTCATTTTATTTAGGTAATGTTTTATCCTTATAGGGAAAAGCACACCGCGACCAGCAGCTTGTGCTACTCAAGGAGCATCTAGAAAAATACTACAGGAGCCGTAATCGGAAATGGATTGTTTTATTTCCAGAGGGTGGCTTTCTTAGGAAAAGAAGAGAAACAAGCCAGGCATTTGCCAAGAAAAACAATTTGCCATTTCTTAAACATGTTACCCTGCCGAGACTTGGGGCGACACAAGTAATTCTGAAAACACTTGTAGCGCCGCAAGAAAATGGAACTCCAGCAGGTGGAGACGCTGCGATAAAAGGTAAAGACGACTTCACTCCTGTGGATAAAAAGCAAATTGAATGTCCAAGATTTGAGTTAAGCAAAGCATTTTGTGTTGAATTGGTCTCTTTAAATAACAAATACAGCCATAATGCACCATCATATTTATATAAATGTTTTAATATTTGCTTTTAGTTCCACTAAGTTTATTTTTTATGTTGAGACACAAAAAAAGAAAACCTTAGTTTTAATTTGATTTAGTCTACAGTGTGGCTGCGTGAATGTTTGTCTTGGTGTACGTGATGGGTAGAGCAGATACTGGAATGAGCACCCAGAGTGGGCAAGAAGGTGGGCTGCTTCTTTCAGCAYGATTGATGGTTTGCACTGGTTTATGGTAGTATGGAATTACAGTAAAAGTATCTCTGGAATATGCGATCTATGTTCAAATTTTTATTCCTGGCTTTAAAAGTTTCTTTGCTTCCAGTACTGCATACTTTATTCCTCTTCTTGAACTGTTCTCTATCAAGTTCAAGTTTTTCTGTTCTCTACAGATTTTTATGACGACTGTCCCCTTTGTTGCTGGAATTAACTGCTACTGATGACTAGATTTGAAGGATTGTTTTGGCTGTCTTTTGTTACAAGAGTTACAAGAGGATAAGAATATTCCTGTAGCACTATTGTTCTGGGACGCCAGGGCAGAAGGGGAGAGTATAGCTRGGATATAAATAATGCCTGTAGTCATGGGACTTGGTGCTTTTAGTCTCTCAATTTTTAAAATTAACTTCTTGGCACGTTCAGAGAGCGGGGTTAGATCTTGCTTAACCTAGTTGTGGATTTCTGTTACTTATTATAGAAACAATGGATTGGGGGTTTGTGGTGGTTTCTTAYTGATGGGTGGTGCTGGTATTTCCATAGCCAAATTATTATAATCGTTCAGCAGTTTGAACCGAAGATCCATCCTAATGAAGCCACATATGCAGATGACTTTRGGTTTTTTCTGTGCAGAAGTTCAAATTTCAGGGTTAGGAGGAAGCCTCATACTGAAATTGCTTCCAGATTTTCAGTTTTGAAGTTAATYTTGTCAACATAGGAAATGAATGGAGATGATGTTCTTGTAGGAGTGGAGGGAAGATTTTAAATGAACTGAAAGTCAAGCTGTGGAATGCATCAGAATATTTCCTTTCAGGCTACATTCAGAAAAGAAAGGCTGAAGAAAGCCCTTGTTATCTCAGAAGATTTTAGGTTTGAAAGAGAAACAGAATACCCTCATCCTTGTTAAAAGTTATTTTTTTAAGGAGAAAAGTTTGGCCTGTTCCTGTTCTATTTATTCTCGTCTGAAAGGTAAAAAGGTATGAAAAATAAGAAGTTCCCCAAATGTGAATTACTGGCCTTCTGTTTCTGGAAGGGGACCAAAAGCACTYGTCAAATACCAATTGTATATTTTCATACTCTTAGATTGCCGTCAACTTAGCTGAACATCAAACCTCGCTTCTTTTTTTGTTTGTTTTGTTTCTTTTGAGCGGCATGATTTAGACTCTGGAGAAATGAGCATTTGATAGTAGTTGACCTAACTGGGTACTAAAATAAAGGTATTGTCTCAGAAATRCAATGAAACCACATCTGTCCATCCTACTCAGAAGGAAAGATAAGTGSGCAAAAATAGGAAAAGAATGTGTGGTTTTAGCTATCATTCTTTCAGAGTAATGGACATGAAAACATAATAAAAGGGATGAAAAGGAGAAGTGAAAGTAAATTTTATGTGCTAGGGAACAGTAATATTTGATACATACGAAGCTGAGGTATTTTAAGTCATCTCTTAAGCTCACGAAAATGTTTCTAACATGGTAAAACTTCCCTTTCAGAGRTGTACAAAAGGTTAATTCTTGATCTATATCTTGTATAACAGAATCTTCCTCTAATCTTCTGCCTTCCAAATACTTTTACTGTACTCTTGCTACTTCAGAAAATTTTTTGAAGAATGTTTGTTCAGTTAAATGAAATATAATTGTATACATTGATAAGGCTATATTACAAAGTTAGAAGCCTAACAAGTTAGTGATCATCTTTACTTTTTATCTTGTTTATCTTTCCCTTTTTRTAACCACATGAAAAAACCTGGCTCAGTGAAATCAAACTTCCCTGTATCCTCTYTGGGTTACCATCGTTGAGTTGTGGGTGCTAGAACTAGATGTAGTTCTAGCTAGAACTAGAAAGGTTTCGCCAGTGTCTGGCAGAGAGAYTGCGTATAAACTTTTTGTATATTATTACTGTACTCCTTTGCTTGGGAAGTGGCTTGTGTGTCAGTAGCATCGCACTTGAACTTCATGGTTCACTGAAAACATTTTTCCTCTGCGCCGCTTCATGTGCTCTATACTATCTTATTTTACAATGTTCCTGGTGTCACCAAATTATTCAGCTTACTACAATAAGGTTTCTTCTCCGTTATATATCATTCTTTCAATCTTCTTGTTACTGCCAAGTTTTACTGATAATGATGGAGTTCACCTCCCTCCCCCACCTGATTTTAGTTAAATTGGTTTATAGCTTAAGAGAACTCCTCCTCATGAAAAATTATGTCCCCTTCCAGTTGAGTTTCCTGAGTAGCTATTTATGATGAGTCATTATACACAGTTGCAGTGTTCTTGAGTGCTCTCATTTTATTAGTACTTCATTTAAAATTATCCTTGTAGCTTTTATACCATTGTAGATTTTATACCATTCTACTTTCTCAACTGGAATGGTGTATAATACTGGGTGAAAGAAGAAAAGACAACAAAAGCAACTATAATAAAAGATGGTTCATTCTTAATATACTGCTATGCGGCACCCTAATTTGGTGCATACAGTTGTTTCATCGTGTCACCCCCCCGCTCCCCAGCCCACTAGCTTGCTTTTGTACATCAAATGTCACTGGAGTTAACAGCCTTCAAACAGTAGTTCAAGAATTGTGCAACAGCTAAATGCTACGTCATCTGACCTTCATCTRTAAGGTCTCTGATCTGATTTCTGTCATCCCTTTGGTAGAGATGGGTTTATGTTGTGAAGTGTGAGGTTCAGTAGCCTCCCCAAAATTTCACTACCCTTGATTATGATATTAGTATTCTTAATATCCAATCCCCTTTTCAGTTTATTTTTGTACTAGCTACGAATTTCCGACAGTTTATTACCCGATTCTTCCTCTGTAAAGTGACAGGAAGAWCAAATGTTCCTGAGCTAGACGATCCATACTATTTGATTATTCTTGTACTTAAACTGATCAGTTCTTTATCGGTTGCTTTTCCAAGGTAAGCAGCCTCTGTTTTCTTAATTTTTCTCCTCCTAACAGTTTTCTAAGCCTTTTTTCATATTTAAAGTCCCAAGTACTAGCCTTCATCGGGGTGAAATTTAACTTATTGCTGGTAAATACTGAATTAAACGACTAAAACAGTTGCTGCTTTTGCTGTCTTTTGAAACACTTGTTTAATTTTAACGAAATTGTACAATTGTATTCCTAAATAAATAGAAGGATGGAAAAACATAGGAAAGGTAGTACTATCACTTGATGGCTTGAGTGCTTTTGAAGCTAGAAAGTACAGACAATGTAATTAAGTGGTGTCTGTCCCTGAGAAGCTGATACAAGTTAATTCTGGTGTCTGATGAAAGCATCCCTCCGGGCAGATGTGCTGTGCCCCCCAAACACAGCACTGCTGCCAGCGCCTGTGTGCCAGGAGAAGGTTTTAGTGCAGAAYAGAAATACGGGCAATGTAAAAATACTTGATGCATAGCCATCATCGCCTTGACTCTGTAGGGACCGGTGGGGGGGGGGAGGGTATTTTATGGTTCTGGTTTGTTTGTTTAATTTTTTAATCATGTGTCTTAGTCTCTGACTAGTTGCAAGTACAATGTTTCTTCAGTTAATAAGAATTGATCTTCTTGTGAGTTTTAGAACTAGCAAAATGTTTTAACTGCTAAACAGCTGGCAATTCAAAGGAGTTTGGAGCAGTTGTTCACTGAAGATATGCGTTCCAGAGCTTATTTTTCATCAACCTTGCTCTATTATGTTTTTTTAATTCTGCTTTATTTTACCATGCAGCAATTTTTTGTMTGATAAGAGGTTGCTATGAGCTTGGTTAGAGCCATATTGAAATCTTATCTTACTGTTTTCAAATGCAGCACAGTACATTCAGTTCTGATGCTTTTTCTCAGCGAAATTAAATTTTCCCTTCTGCAGAGCTGGGCACTGGACTTCATAATTGATTTTTTTYTTTTTTTTTTTAATCAAACTTTTTGATTCACTGTTAGGTGAGGAATGTGACTTGAATAACACGTGGGAAGGCTTTTTTTTTATCCTGGTAAAGGGGCTTCTTGTTTTGTTCCAGCTGATTTGTTACCGAGAGGTCTTGGGATAATGAGTAAGATGTCAGTCTGAGAGCTAATCTTTGGAAAAAGAGTTAATTTTAAGGTCAGTGGTCCAGTTGATCACRTGAGGACAAGTAGAGGACAAGCGGCAAGTTACAAGAACGCATTGCTATGCAGGGGGAGGGAACAGCTGCGTTTAGGGTGATGTCAGTGTTCAGGAAACCACACCTGAATACTAGTGAATGCTAGTAAATATTTTCTTTTTCAAGTGGGAAGCTGCGGTCCTCAGGTTCACGCCTGGCTGGCGCGTTCTTTTCCACTCCAGATGCAATCCGGCAGTACCGCACCACCTAGAGCTGGGCTGGAGGCGAGGCTTCCTGCTGAAACCTGTCCTCATAACTTGCTGTTTTTCTCAGTGGTAAACGCTGACGGTCTGCTGGCAGGTTTGAAGGGTCCTGCGCATAGTCAAATCTGGCTTTTAGCATTGGTTGAGTAACCCCAGGGAGGACATAGAGGAGATGAAGAGGAGCTCTGAACCTCACTAAATTTGTGATTGTAGACAGTCAAGTATCTGCTGTGAGAGGACCACAGAGGATGATGGAGCACTGAATGTCTTGAAGACGCTGATGGTAAGTTGCTTCATAAATAAATATGAAGCAACTTATTATCACTGAATCCACAGCTAGAACAAAAATAAGGAAAAAAAATAGTTATGAAGATTTGCCTCATGCTGGTGATTTAAAAAAAAAAAAAAAAGTTAGGAGATTGTTTAAATTTTATTTTGATTTTTTTTTTGTCTAGGCCAGAAAGCTACTGTTACATGTGATCATTCAGTCTTGTCTTAGCACTCATAAGGCAAATATGTACCATTCATACTAAGGTACATTGTTACTGCGTGGTTTGGATGCAACAGTGTAGGACAGATGCCTGCAGGCCTGTTTTGAACATTTATGTACTATTTAAAAAGAAYCAGACTGCTAACATTTTGAGGTGATTTGAGAAATCAAAATCTTCCACCTGTGCTGAAAATGGCAAGCAGGCTGACACCACAGAAGAAGAACTAGTCCTCAGAGAGATCAGCTTAAATTTGGCCTCTGCAGCAGTTTCTTCTGCTGAAGTCTCTGGTAGCCAGGCTGCTCAATCTTTCAGCAGGTACTAGAAATGAAGAATGGGGGTGTCCTTTAATGGTAGGTAGAAAGTTCAAAAGGGTTTGGCTGTCAGAAACATCTGTGGCTGTGTTGGCCAAGCCAAACTTGGCAAGAGGAGTTCCTGAACAGGTATACGCAACTCCCTTTTTTTCAGCTACAAATGCCAGACCTGAGATTCACACCATTTTATAACTAATGCAGCAGTCTCTTTGTTCTGATTTCCTGTTAGTGTGCTCCATTTAAAAAATAATAGGGCTTATTCTTGTTCAAAGGTCTACTTAGGCTTGAAAGCAGCATCCTCCGGCATACTGAGGTCCTACCCTTTTGTGTTGTGTGCAGTTGTCTGTTTCCTTTTCAGTTTCAGGATTTGCTAGAGCTTTGTGGCTTTAAAATAAATATTCTCATGAGCAGGGCACAACACAGTATAACCCCCCAAAAAGGACAGCAAGATTTATTTCAAAATTAATTTTCTGAAATCCTTGGTGACTTAGGGGTTTTTTTTGGCAGTGTGAAATCTTGGATAATTATGTAAGGCCTATTTTAAACCAGAGCATGCAGAAATATGCCTGTGACTGTGATTTGATAGCACGTCTTGGTAATAGCACCTGGAGGTAGCTGCACTAAGACCTGCTTGCTCTAAAGGAGGGTCTATGGAGGTTGACGTTACCTTCAGAATTTTGTTTTTTTTGGGGGGTTGGTTGTTTGTTTTTCCCCTCCCCCTAACCTGGGGTTCCTAGTGGGCTGTCAGAGGCAGGTTCTTCTCCCCACCCTGCCCTGGAAGGGGCTGGAGGTGAGTTTGGAGCTGGTCTGAGGAATCCATGCAGCAGCTCTGCTCCACAAAAGCAGAAGGTAGGGAATCAGCACAGAGGAGGACTGCAGGAGTCTTCCCGTAATGAAGTTTGAACCATTATCCACTGAAAGAACAGTTTGAAATACTAGCTAAATATTTAATAAATGATTTTAAAACATTTTACTGTAAATAATAAGATAGYGTGCCCGTATTCATCTGGCACTTTTTAATTGCAATTAATGATCTTTGTTGCTTACTCACTTAGACAATTTACTTGTCTTTATGCATTCTTACTTTACATCTGGGAAAATAATAAATTGAATGGCTTTGTTCTGAAATCCATTTCTAAATTAATACTATTGTGGATTTACTATTAATTTCATATTGGCTTTTCTCTAATACATTGCTACTTTTAAAATGAAGGACTCTGTAGGTAGTGCTTTTCTTAAGAGAGACTTGACAAGCACTCTGTCATGATGCTGGCAAGCCTGGAGCCTCTAATGGGGCCTCGTGTTCTCATTTCACATGTCTGTCAGGGTTTTAAAACACTATTTCCAGAAGGTGACACTGGATGTTTCAGCTTGACCCGTGTAGCTTGCACTTGGTCAAATTTTGGAATAGCACATTGCATGCTACTAATAACTCATAACCTAAATATTAAGAAATACTGTCTAGCCTTATTCAGGTGTAGTGTATTTGCATTTGTAACGAAGCAGTACAGCTCCGTTGTTGAGTAGACACCATGAAAACACTAGCTGCTTGTTAAAATAATTGATAGGTATATGTGATAGCATTGCTGTAACTGTCTTCTCACACTTAATTAAATTAAATGCAAATTAAATTAAATGAAATGCAGGTAGAAACTCGCATGTCAGTCCTTGCATGTGTGCTCTAGTTGGTATTAATAACTCTGTGGCTTTTAGAGTGCGCCTCAGACTGTGTGTTGCAGATTTCTTCATGTGTGGTAGCTCTTCTGTAAAATTTGAGTGGCGTTTGTGGGCAAGACCAAACATCTGTCTAGCCCAACACCTTGTCCATGACTCCAAGTGGATATCAGAGGAAGATGYGAAAACAGCAAGCATGCATCTTCCTCCTCCCGCATACTCTCCTAGCTTCTGACTGTTTCCAGTATGGCAGGTTTCCCAAGCCAGACGGGGTCTTCTGCCTGTTTAGTTAACCCTCCAACGGATTTCTCCCATGTACTTGTCCAATTTCCTCTTGAACCCAATGCYTCTTGGATTCCTTGACATCCTTTGGCAAGGGGTTCCCCACAGTTTTATTCCCCTCTGCACGAAGAATCATTCTCTCTGTTTTCTTTGAAAACTTTTCCTCTTGGCTTGGTCTATTCTTGTATTGAGAAAGATGGTGAACAGTCTATCCCTGTGCACRTTCTTCATGCCAACAGTGTTTTTGTCAGCGTCTGTCGTATTTCTTTCATAGCTGTCTCAGCTGCAGTCTTGAAGAGTCTTGTACTTTGTACAAAGACCTAACACCTCTCACGTGCTTCTGCCAGCAGGTGGCTGTTTTTAATAGTCAACTTTTTAAATGCTTTAAGRTATTGCTGGGTATGATGTAAGCCTATTACTATACTAGTCTATTAAGCATTAAGTAGGCATATCACTATACTAGCCCGAACATAACATGACCTCAGATACAAGGCAGCTCCAGTTCCCACAGAATAGATGTTAAATTGACAAGCTAAACTCAAAGTGCCATCTTGGCAGTGTGCCCCTCCTTCCTGGTTTGCTTTCCAGATCTGCTGCTCTCCCGCTTTGCAAACCTGTGAATTGAAGAGGGAGGTCATGGCTAGGTTGATATCTGACCTTGACTATTGCTGGTAGTAACCTATGTTCAGATTTAAATTTGACTCTCCTGAATAATATTAATAGCAAATATTTTCACCTCCTTTGATCCTTTTTTTCAGTTTCTAAATATGCTGAGCGGCATATGAACATGTACTGGTATCAGTCTTTCTGGGACCTTGTGGGTGCAATCTCCTCTCCATTGTGAAAACTGACCATCTTCTGTTCATTGTTTTCTTATCTTTAATACATGAAGTGGTGTATTTCCTTTTTATCCCGTAACTCAGATTTTTAAGAACCTTTGACCTTTTTTTTTGTTTGTTTTTGAAAAAGTCTTTGAAAATCTAACTACATTGTATGACATAAATCACCTTTATCCACTTGCCCTAACCCAGTGGTGAGGCTAGTTGTCCAAAGGGATCTGCATGGCTGTTGCTTCATCAGTGATCTGCAACTGCGAGCTCTTACGAAGGCCCAGTTGTAAATGTGCTTAAAATGTGGTCCAAGAAAGTTGGATTTTTACTTTTGAAGTTTTCCTTTTGGTGAATGGGGGGAAGCACCTAACATTTGGGCCAACATGTTATGTGACTATATTCATACCCAGTGAGTGAACTTGTTCTATTCTGTGTACTACAATATGTAAGAACAACAGAAATAACTGTGAAAGTGAAGTCTTGGTCTAGCTGAAGTTTGTAAGAGTGTTCCTGTGCTCTGTGATGAAATCTGGATTTGATTTTTGGCTGTCTTATTTTATTTGTGCCTCATACCTCATGAAGTAATGTAACAATGGAATAACTATCAAATGAGTGACGTGCACTTTCTGATTACTTTTAATATCACGTTTCTTTTTGTTCCTAGAGAGCAAATCAAAAGGCCTCCAGTGGGTGATAGATACAACCATTGCGTATCCCAAAGGTGACCCTATAGACATCCAAACTTGGATTCTCGGCTACCGACAGCCAGCGGTTACACATGTACATTACAGGTAGGAAATAAACCTTCTACTCTTACATTGAACTAAAATATTAAAAAAACGAGTAGTCACAAATTAGTAACATCATGTTTCAGGATGTAGGAAATCGGTAGCAGCGTCTGTTTTTTATGTGTATCTCTCACAGGTGGGCAACTCGTATTATCTAAACACAACACAGTTTTCTTTTGAAAAGTTTGGTGACCATTTGGTATCTTAGCACATTTAAGTTATTGTCTAATGTCCTGTGGCTGAATATAGTTATGGGGAATATATTTGATGGCTAGGTCATCTTCTCCACTTTAATGTTAAGGTGCTGGTAAACCCAGCCTGATTTTTTTTTTTTTTTTTTAAATAATGACAACAAATTAAAAACCACCGTGTTATTAAATAACAGGTTTCCTGAGAGATTATTAGATATTGTATTTAACTTTCTGACAAAGAAATGTCAGCTTTTTCACTCAAAGCATATTCTTAATAGTTGAGCAGAGCAACACTCTGGAAATAGTAGCAAATCTCATAGACACCTAGGGTAGGATTCTATTAAAACTTTTCTTCTCAGTGGTTCTTTGTCTCAAGACCTAAACTAACGGAGAGAGAAGTTGCATTTTGCTTTTGGTTTGCAGTTAATTGCAAGTCTGAAATCTCCAGAAATATTTTAACACTCTCCCTATACCAAATAAGTTGATCACATTTTATCCCAAAATTTCATTATTTTGTCTTAATTCCCTTTTGCTGATTTGGGGAGCTTTTAGACTTTTACAGTAAGCTTTCAGATATCTTTGTGTGGATCCCCTGGGTGGCAGTTTAACTGGGAATGACCTTCTCCAGCATCACTGCTGTGTCAGTGTTGTGTGATGCAGAGTACAGGCTGCTCACTGGAGCTGCTTTCCACAGCCATGTTTAAATCTGTCCCTGCTTTTTATAGAAATCTGCCTTCAAGTTTTTCCCAAGGTGAACATACTTACACCCTAATTTATGTAAGATATCATAGTATCTATTGTGCTTTATTCAGGTCACTTTAGGACTGTCTCAGATCTCTGGGACAGCTGAATGTATTTAGAAGTTTATTAAAGAATATTTCCAAAAATACTTCCCTTAAAAAAGAGAGAAAGCTATCTTAAGTGAATTAACTTCCTGCTTCTAAATGTGTATATTCAAAACCTATTTATGAGCAGGAGCATAAAGATGATGTAACCTTCGTTGCATTGAACTTGAATGTTACGGTTCTTGTAGTACTAAAATTCTAAGAAAAAAWATTAGAAATTGTTTACTGTTGGGTGTAGGTTTGTTGTTTTCTTCCAGAGGGTCTAAAATCACTGGTTTAGACAGGGGCAAGCCTCTCTACTTGATATTTTTTTTTTTTTTTTTTTTAAATAACCTCTAGTTGTTATGGCTGACCCTGTAAAAACACTTGCAGTATGCCCCAAATGGAAAGTAATGCAGCGGCACGTCTCTGAAGGCTGAGTGCTGGATATAATACCTCTGAAATGAGAACTGGGTGTCTTGGTTTTAACTGGAGCTTTGGCTAACTTTCCAGTCCTGGTAATTCTTAAATTGGCACATCAAGTTCAGGCACGGGTCCTCTGGACTGTAAGGGCTTTAGTTGGATGCAGGGTTGCAGTTCTTAAAGATGCATTTAACAAAGTGCCCTGGCTCCGAGGGCGGGCGGTAGCGGGGAAGGCRCGGGAAGGCAGCCTGCGCCCCATCCCTCGGCGCGTACCCACGCGGTGGCTGTAACGCGTTCTGAGCAGGCATCGCATCCGGGTCGCTCTTCTGGTAGGTGCTGATGGACCTGGCCTTCATGAACTTGTCTAATACCATTTTTAACCTGCTTATACTTAGACTTCTACAATTTCCCGTGACACAACGTGTAACTGTTCTTGAGGGCGGCAGCCAGGACCACTTCCTTTTTCCTTGTGTTAAGTTCTCCACCTGATGCCTTCAGTGGGTGCACCCCGTTTCCCCCTTATCCTGCCAGTAGTGGATGAATCATTTCTCAGTGACACTCTCCAWGGCCCGTGATTTTACAGAGCTTTCTCATATCCTGCCTTGGCTGTCCCTGTCCCCCTCCCAGCCCAACGAGTCTTCATCTGTTTGATGKCTCCTTACACAAAAGCCTTTCCCTGATTATCTTGTTACTTTTGTCTGCGCCTTTTCTGATTCTGCTATAACTAGTTTSTGAGTTGACTGACATCCTGAATTCCCCACAGTGATTTCAGGATCACTTACCAGGGTAATAGTAGCTAATCTCAGAGGCYGTGGCAGTGTATGTGTAGCTGCTGGTGCTTTTTCCTTCCCCGGTGTTCATTGCCTTGCATTTACTGGTATTTAATGTCATCTGCAACTATTGTYAGGTCCTTCTGCAGCGCTTCTCTTTGACTACCCAGAATAATTCTATTAACAAAAGTTATCACTTTTGTATTCTTCATTCCAGATTTAGCGTATCGTCTAGCTATGATATGCTAAGACCTTTTAATACCTGGAATTAGAGCTGTAGTTTGAAATKAATATGGTGAATTTTCACCTTCAGTGTTTTTGACAATAAAATTATTTTTAGATACTTTTGTGTGGTTTTAAAAATAATTTTCTGTTTTACATAAAGGATATATTTATCCATGGCAGGATTAGCAGAGAGCGACTGAACAGCRTGTGTACATGAATTTACTCATGTTGCATCATCCTTTTCTGTTGCTTATGCATAAATTTTCCTGTTCGATGCCCTTCAGGGCATTACAGCAACTGATTTTTTTTTTTTTTTTAATTATTTTTTATTTTTTCCCAAATCACCTGACTTTACTCATTAGGGGTTATTTTTTTAGCAGAMTGCTGTAATGTGATGGGCACTTTCAGGGTTTTGACAACTTTAAATCATGTATTGATGATTTGAACAGTCTCGTTGGTACCACTGAGAACCTGCGAAGACAGAATATGTGCCTGGGAAACTGGGGGTGGCGGACAGGGAAGAGTAGGGAACAACCCTTCTCTCCTGGAGGGTTTCTGGTGTTAAAGAAAACCTTACCAGCTCTGCTATCACTTTATTGTACCTTCTCCAGGATTGGGAAGCTGGATAATTGAAGCCAAGTGGGCTGACATCAATTTCTTAGAGCTTATTTTTGAAATTATAGGTATGGTCGGTGGAAAACTGTCTCTTGGGAGCTTTGCATGTGTGCCTCCTAGGTAGCGGCCTCACTTGTCYGAAAATACAGTGATGTCTCAAGCCTGTTTCTGTGTCAGATCTTAATCAAGAGCAGTTCTGAAAAAACACCAAAACCCTTTATGCTGGTTAAACAGTGTGTGCTACAAACAGCTGTACTCTGTGACCAGCTAGCTGGTCCTTGCCATGTCAGCCTCCTTCCTCTCGTCCCTGGCACTTCTGTCTGGAAATGCAGAGCTACCTTTTAACGTGCTGAGAAGTGTCCTGGGAGGTTTTTGTGCGGTGTTGCTCCCTGAGAGCTGGTCAAGCCACAGGGTGGAGGACAATACACCAGACCTGTGTGTACGGCTTGACCAGGAAACCTAAACTACTTCGTTAAGTTCATCTTCCATGTGGAGACCAAAACATTGCTGTAACAGAGCCATTAGAGTATCTGGGGTTGTCAGCTGGGAACGCCAGCGCTTATTCTGCAGGTCACAAATTCGAGGTGGGTCCTCAGTAATTCTTAATTTTGATAACAATTGGGTATTAACTACTCTTTGTTCTTAATAGTGTAAGCAAGGATTAAATCAGTGACTGAGGTTTGAAAAGGCCTGTGCTGTGTTGAGCCCCGAGATGTCCCTTGTAAAGTTGGTGCATTTCTTTAACCCTTTGAAACAAACTCAGCAAAGGAAAACCCAAGGTAAAGTGGACTTCATCTTTAAAAAAAATGGAAATGTCATGTCTTCCAAAGATGGAAAATGTCAGAGGGGTTTCTATTTTTCTGCATTTGACATAGGTGTCCTCTGAAATTTTCATGAAATGTATATCGAATATGTCTGGGTTGTTGTTATTCCCCCTTTTCCTTCATTTAGTACAGTAAAATTTTGCTTGTTGTTTGTAATTTGGAATGTCTTGGGACATTACATTTGAAATAAATTTTAAGAGTAGTTTTTAAATAACGGGAGAGAGAAAGTCCTGCATGAGTCTGTGTGCTCTAGCGCACTAGTTTCTCATCTATGATTTAACTGAGTTATAGCAAAAAAAAAAATTTACAAAAAAAAAAAAAAAAAGCCCCTTTGGAAAGAGTAAAGAATAATTTTGACCAGATGCCATCTCTGAAAGGAGAATTAATGTAAACATGGGGATTTAAACATGCTTTTCCCCTTTGAGAGTGGTCCAGAGTGAGGAACTGATGTATGACAGCAGTAGGGAAAAAAGCAACTTTTTCTGTGCTACTCGAACAGGAGCAGAGGAGGCTGCAGAGCTGCTTTTGTTCTGGTCGCTCAGTCAGGCCTTTCTGCTGTTCCCTTTGGTCACAACCTGTCTCTCTGCCTTACGGTCTTTCAGATCTAGAGTTTTCCTTTTCTCATAGCCTGTCCTTTTACTGCAGGATTATTTTTTTTTCATCCTACTTAGGGAGCAACAGAGGAGTRTAGAGGACACAGCAAGCAGCCTTATGTTTTCATTTTTAGATGCTTTTCTAGCTGATGGAAATGGCAGAGAAGGTTCAGTTTAATCCAGTAATCTTATTTTGTTTCAAAGCTCAATTTTGATAATGAGTTGAAGCTTGCTTTTCAAATGTCAATTTTCTGTACAAATGACATGTTTTTCAGAAGTTCATAATTAGGCTAAGCTGTGGCCTGATTTTCCTCAGGATGTCAAAAGACAGTTCCCTAGAAAAAAGGAGGATTACCAAATTYCAGATTCTTCAAAACATAAAGCTGTGAGAACTTATCCTTTTAACTATCAAATAATTTTTTTACCCTGACAGGCTTGTCTCAAAACTCATTGGGAAGTGCTGAAAAACTGGGTTTGCTCTCTCAAACATAATACTCAAGGAAAGTATCTAGTTAACTTCTTCCAGGTCAAATGGCGCTGGGAGTTTTTGAGGAAATTTCAACCCATCTGTTAAAGCAGTAAGCACCAAAAAAAAAAGGGCTGGAAGGTGCGAGGCATCTCTAACTAGGGGCATTACTATGAGACCTGCCTTCTCATGGGTCTGTTGGAAAGGTTTGGTTTCTCTTCTCAGAATGGGCTAGCATTACGCTTGGGTCATTTTGTGATGCGCATTGACCATAAATCCAGATTCACTGCAGTTACACTCAGCAGAAATAAGCTGAGTGGTTTGGTGTCTGTGTAGCAAGACCGCACATTGGCTACTGTTCTCAGCTCCCACCGTTTCCCCCCAGTGAGTTGAGTTTTGGGATTATTTCTTTTCTTCTTACACCAGTCACTTCTTTAGTCTGACTGACTTGGTGTTTCTCAGCTGGTCTCCAAGTTTCTCTAATAGTAAGATTTCCCACGTGCTGCAGTTCTGTTGTCAAAACCCAAGAGTTAAAAATTGAAAAAACCCTGGGTATGAAGTTTGTTCGATGCTTAGCTTCCCCTCAGTCAAGAATGGCGTGGGGTTGGGTTATTTTGCTTTAGCTTCCCACAGGGTTATGCCCTTGTATGACCATACCCCGCGTTTGCACTGTGTGAGCAGTGATTGTGATGCAGAGGCCCTGAAGTCAGAGCCAGCCGTAGTCGCCTCCGCCGCAGAGGGTAGCTGCATTTATGCTGCATGAAAGTACCACGCTATTTCCAGCTAACTCAGCTATCTTTGTGCCATAATGCGGATGAGTACTATGTCACCTTTCTCGTACCAGTTTTTGTACTGTGCTGCTGTTGAAACAGGCTTTCAGCTACTGAGGAAGTTCTTTTTTTTGTGTCTACATTGATACAGATTTATTGAAATAAACTAGACTCCTAGCTATAAATAAGATGGAATACATTGTGGTTGCTGAATGAGTTTTGCAGAAATGTCTATGAAGGGCATCCAGTTTGGCAATATACTTTAATATGCTTTTTTTACACAAGTAACTTATTTTTGGTCATGCCTGAGATCTACCAACCACCTCCATCATGCTGAGTTTATTTAAAGAGTCATTGAAACAGTAAATAATATTACGATTTAGAAGGCGTAGGGGTAATAAAAAACTTTTAATTCAGGGTAGGACAGATGATGAATGGCAATTGGTACTTAAAGGTGGTATCTATGAACTTTAGAATTTTAATACAGAATTAGAGGTTGTTTCTCCAATAAGGACCATTTAAAAGAGGTTAAATGTCTCTGAAAATGACGTATTTCTGAAAATTAATAGGGGTTGTTTGAGAAATGGCCTATCAATAGGTAGGTCTCTACAGTTTCTTACGTATGCCAACATGTCTTTGGCAGTTACATCTCCTTTTTTTAAAATCCTTTCTTCTTTCCTGGACTGTCATTTATGCTAATATATTTTGGTTTGGGACATAGAAACACATTTGTGTAGTGGTTTAAGAAAGTTGCCGTCCCTCGGTCAGCTGTGTGGAGTGTCCCACGGCCATTGTCACCTCGCAGCTGCAGATAGGTAACCTCCAGCTAGAAGATACTGCTTCATTACTGAGACAGCTTTGTAGACTCCCATCGGAGTACRTCTTTACTTCCACCACCGCTTTTAACTTCTCAGGGTGCAGCCTGTGGTAGCACTGCTTTTACTGAAGTTTAGCCCCCTCCTGACCTCCCCATGATGATAGCAATTCAGGTGTTCCCTTGATGAGAAATGAAAGAAGGAGGTATTTCCATTCTGCTTGAATTTTCTGGTCAAGTTATCTTATCCAGTCCTCTTAAGTTCCTTGTTTGCCACACCAGGAACAAAGACACTCSTATTTTCATGCAGTGCGAGGTTAGTTTTGTCCAAAAGCTAGAAAGATTCAAGTGCCCAAGAGAATCTAGAAGCTTCAGATATTACATCTTGACCTTGTGCCTTGTCAGGACAGTTTTGTGTGGTGATAACACTTTATTTTCCTCAGGAGATCAGCAACTGTTTGCTTTTAGTGGCTTTCCTGATGCTGGAAGCACAAAGGTGGGGTAGAGCCAAGATGGTGCCCATGCTGTGACCACACTGACAATGTTTACATATCTCATTGAAAAGAAGAAACTATTTCCTGCATCTTTGTACGCTAGACCTGGCAGACCTCGTGGCTGATGGTTGGGAATGACCCTGCTCCAGTTAGAGCAATGGCTTGCCGCCGTTATTTTGGATCGTCTGTGCAGAAAGTGTTGTAACATCAGACGTCCTCGGTTACCTTTCGTGAACCCAGGCTCCTTACAGAGGGTGCTCTTTTAWAACACAGATGCCAGCTGAGCCTTCTGATGGGCAGAGAATGATGATAGTGGCAGTATGCTTAGTATAAATACAGGGAGGTTTAGCTTTACCTTATCTAGTACAGGAAGGGCTTGTTCCACAGTTTAAGGATTTTTTTTTTTTAAAAACATTTCAGCTCTAATTTAGCTCAGTCCTTAATAAAAATGTTTCACTTGTAAAAATAACTTTGGATAATCTAAAAATATGTTTGAAAATGCTTCTAAATACACTGGCACTTACCATTGCTAAATTGTGACAGCCAGTGTAGCATTATTGGAGAACCAGTTGTTTTCCATTCTGCATTAACAGTMATTCAAAATGGGTGTAACGGTGATCGCTGCTTAAACTTCTGAGAAGCGTAGTTTATATCCAGAGATTCGAGTATTCTGGTACTGTATTGATCCATACAAGAGCCTGGATGGGCTCGAGCAGGAAAGTGGTGTGCTGCATTCCAGTGGTCTCTCACAATGTTGGTACCACTTACGCTACTTTGCTACTGCATTGAAGTGCCAGCTCGTAAATTGTTTCTAATGAGTACCCTGTAAGCTCTTGTGATAATGTCTTCAGACTAGTAGGTACATTCTTGGAAAAACACCAGGCTTAACTAGGTTATTGAGCTGTAGAGTTGTTACCTGTTGGGTAACAGAGAAGCGAACGTGGAGGTGAAGAATATCTTCAGCTTACAATGGAAACTGCGTATGAAGCCAGGTAATCCTAGACGTCTGTCCTGAGCCCACACACGCGTTCTGTTAGTTCTGAACCATCTTCAAACTTGCGTAAGCAAGCATCTGTCCTTCAGAAATATACTGTGAAACACAATATTCCGTTGCTGAGTCCTTTTATCTCTTCACAGCAGATAGGCAGAAGAGAGTTAAAAATAGTGCTTGGCAACTCAGTTGTGTTTGGGGACAGAGAGTCAGTCTGTCCTAGTGTTATATACCCTCCACAAAAATGGTCCTTCCCTGTGGGTGTGTTTTTTACTTGCCTCTACATGGTTTAACTTTAATCTGCTGTACAACGTCTGGGCTTCAAGATAAAGTAGTTTTTTATTACCTGTATTTGTCATTGTTCTTAAAATGCACGCTGAGGACTTGAGCTATTTACTGGACCACCAACAATTTAATAAAATTTGTCTTTGGCCAAAGACTTTTTTTCAAACTGTATTTTACCTGAGATAACTGTTGCGAATTTCCAGTTACTGAGACTGGCTTTACTAGAGCCCAGAGAACTCCACAGTGTGAGAAAGACGTAGGAAGAATTGCTACAAAGGCTACAGAAATATCTAAGTTCATGCTGACGCCGTAGTTGGAAAATAAAATTGTTTATCTCCTTATATTGAAGTTATCTCTGTATGCCGAAGCACCATTATTTTTAATTCCCTCATTAGAGCAATGCTTTGCTGCTTTTCTCCCCCACTTACAGCTTATTTTTCCATGCATCAAACTGAAAGGAGGAGGTACAAATGACTTGGCAACAAAGTAAGCAAAGATGTTGAAAACAGTAACAGCAACAAAAGCCTTCTTCAGAAGTGTCTTATTTCTGTAGTCTGACATTCCCATATCTGTTCAGACACTTCCCACATGATTGTGGTTTTACTTCATACTCTTTTCAGTATAATCAGTCAAGGCTGTGTTTAAAAAGAAATGAAAAATCCACTAATGAAAATAGAAGCATGGCGTAGATGACAGGGTAAATGGGAGCTCACCTGAAAAGAGAAACCTACGGAGTAAAGGTCTTACATCTCAGAGGATGAATTTTTCAGGCTAGCCTGATACACAAATCTCTTCTGCATTGGCCTCCCAGTGAAACGCAGCAGATAGTAAGTTCTTGTATATATCAAAAGGCACTTAGGGTTTGCTGAGGGGATTTCACAGTTACTGTAAGACTTGAAATTCTATTTTGAAAAAAATCCAGTGAGGTATGGTGGGTTATTTGGGGGTTTCTGTATGTATGTATCTCAGTGAATTCTGCCCTGGATATCYGATTTTCTAAGTAGACCTAGTATTCAGTGTAGAAGTACCAAAACATGGGTAATTCTTCCACTAGCGTTTTTAAAATAGAGCAGCAATATTTGAGTACACTTACTTACATGGTCAGTTTTCAGTGTAAAACCTGCCTTAGAAATTTCAGACAAAGATGCTGACATCCTCTGAAAAGCACAGAGGGATCATTTTCTGGGATACTGAAGAGCTATTGGTACTTAGTAATGTCGTTATGTAGCTTCTGCCTGTTGAAGAACTGTTTCTTCAAAACTGTGGATGAACCTTCTCAGTCTTTTATTTCTTTCTGTTTCAGTGCGTGAACTTCATAGCTTCTTGGTTTGTACTTTTTAAGGATAGTAATACAGTGTGGTGGTATTCTATTTAAAAAAACACCTAGCAGCTTARTAGATTTTATCAAATGCTGTAGCGCGGCGTTTGATAGAAGCTAATAATGCCTATGTCTTCTGTGTGCATCTGGCTGGTAACCTGGAATATTCCAGTTTTGTATCATTTAATACCTGTGTGATCTGTGAATCGGAGAGAGAGTGAACCGTGCAGTTAGATTTATACCAAACTCTTGTTCTCTGTGTTTTGGGGTGGGCTGGGGCAGAAGGGAAGAGTTTTGTCCTTCACATACAGAATGCATTTCCTAGGTTTAATTATGTTTGTTTCTTTGGTAGGATTTTTCCAGTTAAAGATGTACCTGCAGAGCCTGAAGCTCTTACACACTGGCTATATCAACGATTCATTGAAAAGGAGGATCTCTTGACACATTTCTACGAAACAGGTAGGATGATAACTAGCAAAGAGAATTGTGCCTTGTTACTGTCTTTTCTTACAAGGATCTCAAAATGGTTTAAGAACGTGCATACATTCTTCACACGAATACAATAGATATAATTACCAATACTTTTTATGTGGCAAAAAAAGTATGATAAAAAATGACCTAGGAAAGGTAAAATTACTGGGTAACATTAGAATAGGGTAATGTTTGGAAGCTGGCATGTTCAAAACGGATCTAAGGAAATCCGCTTTTTTTTTTCTGCAATAACATATAGTCCAGCTATATGTGAAACTTGCTGCCACAGGATTTTGTTGAGTTGGAATAATTTAGCAAGACTCAAAGAGGTAGTGAACATTTGCATGCATAGTAAAAGTACTCAGAACATATGTTAAGCTTGGAGGGGATATAAAACTTTCAGGGTTTAAAATGAGCAAGTTCTTGACTAAAATGGATTAAATAAGACTCTTAGGTGAGGCAGGTTATTTTATCWGCTTAGTGTGGCTATTTAGTATGTTCCTCTGGTACGGTTAGAGAAAACTGATCTAAGTAGTCTGCAGGTCTAATCCAAAACCATAGTCCTCTTCGGTTTCCTGTTAAGCTAAACAGAAAGATGCTGGAAGGATCTGTAAGAATTACATAGCATAAAGCCTCTGGAGTCTTGATCTGCAGCCCTGTGCTGTGAGTGCTGGCCTCCTTGCTGCAAGGTACCGAGGATCACTTCTATCATAATATACTTTCAATGTTAATGTATCAGAGGAATCTAAATAAACTTCGGGCATTAATAACATTACTGAAAGGATACTGGCAAACGTGATTTAAAATATCAGGTAAATACTTTGAAACTATAGCTGGAGAAKTGTTTCCTCAAGGCTCTTTTTTTTCCATCCAGTTGATACTGAAGTATGTCATCTGCCCTCCAGCAGGTGTGTGGTGGGGTGTGTGTGTGTGCAGAATACAAAATGGAGGAATTCATCAAAATTAAAAAAAAAGAAAATCCAGAGAGGAAAAAATAGTTTTATTTAGACATACTGGAAAGGAAGTTTATCAAAATAGACTGAGTAGGAAGACTCCAGATGAAATAATGCAGTTTGTCGCTGAAGAAAAATTGTCTCTTCATCAGCAAGTAGCACAGTTGTTGAGGGGGGAAAAATATGCCGTCTCTTGAATCAACTGAGTTTAATATTCCAGAGTGACTATGTTAAACAAAGATGCTGCTTCTATTAGATGATTTATTGCAAAGACTGCTTTAATTCAGTTTTGAGTGCTTAATTTATCAATGGTAGTGCTTAAAAAGATTAATAGACTCCTTCAACAACCCAGAGTTCTATTTTGCTTTATGAAATACTGCTGTCACTCATCCATCATTGATGGCAAAAGCCAGACCCTGCTATATAAATTGCATCCAAATGTATATATTGGACTTTATTAGACAAATAAGTTTGTAAATCTGTTTAAAACTACAGTGTAGTCAACAGGAGGTAAAGAATTCTTGTTATTGAGACATTATTTCACAAATACCATTAAAATAAGTCATACCCAAAAAATCTAACTAGACCAGAATTTCAGAGAGTATAATGAATATAATCAGATTTATTCATTGAAATGTGCTTCCAAAATAGGATAATTGGTTATAATTTGCCAATGTAATCAGTATGAATTAATAAGATGTGTTTTAAATGTAAATGCTATGACACAGGACCTTATTAGGCATAAATTAGCATAATTTAAAG
Source organism: Oceanodroma leucorhoa (assembly GCA_030449065.1). Lineage (NCBI taxonomy): Eukaryota > Metazoa > Chordata > Aves > Procellariiformes > Oceanodroma > Oceanodroma leucorhoa. The sequence continues at coordinate 19,339,930 of JASVER010000006.1, read as the reverse complement.
TTACTACCATTTATGCCAGTTGAGAACTTGCTTGCATTGCTTTTGTTGGCTTACTGCAAAAGTGCTGTTACAGTTTTTGGAAACTCCCTGGAAAAGTCCTGAGGCCTAATGTGAGGGGAATCCCTGAAGCTACTCAAGAGCTTTGTATTGACATCTTACATTGTCTCAAGTTGGTGTGGTTTTAAGACTTAGGGCTGTTTCCGCATTATTTTTTTTTTTTTTTTTAAATACACACTGCTTAGGAACTTGTCTCAGTTCATAAAGCTTACTTCATAAAGCTGGAGTAACATTTAATGCTACGTGAAACTTTAAAACTTTGTATTGACAATGTCATTGGTAGGAATACATTCTTTTGGCATATTTTTATTGGGAAGAATAAACACCTTTTTGCTTTTTGCTGTATTCCTAAGTGTTAAGAACTTTAATGGACCTGGGGAAAACCTGTAACATTAGACCTCTTAAAATTAAACAAAAAAATATCTGCCTAAAATTTGAATATGAAACTGTCCCATCCTTTCTTACAGGTGCATTTTACACATTTTATTAAACCATTTACAGTTAATATCTGTAGGTATAAGCAACACAAAGACTCCTATTTTAGCTGCTAGTGGAAAGTTTGTATTGACAAGTTCATGATTTCTCTGAAGCCTTCAGCAGGATAACCTTGAACACTGCAGTAACACAAATGAGATTACATTTAGCAGGACAAAAGCACTTGGAGACTAATTAAAAAAAAAACAAAACAAAAACAAAAACAAACTATAAGCTAGGAGCTTATCAGTTGGAAATGAGTAATTGTATACTGAAGTCATCATGCTCCTCATTCACTCTGATCATAAGCCAACTGGTGTGATGTAACTAAAAAAGTAAGCAATGTCATCCTACAGGGCAACAGGAGAGGGTTTTCACCAGTGCTACGGAAATACTCTTCATTGTACCAAATCTGAAACCTCTTCTGGAAATTCTGCCTACAGGTCCGTCATGCCTGTTCAAGAAATATGAATTGGACAGGGAAGAGGGACAGATAATAGGTGCTAAGATGATTAAGGGGAAGGAGGAGTCATTTCTGTGAAGGACAACTAAAAGTACTTGGCTTGTCTCAGCTAGGAAAGTGAAGGATCGTTTTCCCTGTAAGATACGAGTTGGCTTGGAAGAGGAGGAGGGGGAAGAGACAGTTGCTGTCAGTACCAAGGAAAAAGGAAAGTTATTTAAACCAAAGGTCAGTGTTGGTACAGGAAAATAAATGGGCCGTGAAAGAACAAATGTAGCATGGAGTGGACAAATAGAAGCTTAGCAATGAGAACTACTGGGGAATAAACGGTGTGGCAAATCTGCCCGTGTGTGAAAATACATATCAGTCAGAGGAGGATGGGACTCATCAAGGGTTTGGGTTTTTTTTTTTAGTTTTTTTTAATTTAAGAGCATTCATACTGGAAGAAAAACTTTGTCTTAAATGCTTGATTGCAATTCCTCCAGTGACTGCAAATCTGAAGCATAGAGATAAGTTGCTGATGGTATCTAATTGCCCGAATTCTGTGGTTTCTAAGATTCAGAATTGACATTGCTATATCTTTACTCTTTCAATCATTCATCTCTTGTTCTTCTATGAGTAGTTGTGACTCCATAATGCTGCAGCAAGTACATCATCTTCTCTGATATATTTAGAGTTTTTATATCCACTGTTCAGGATTAACAACAAAAAAGTGGTTCATATCATCTAGGCTTTGTGCATCTCAGTAAAATGTAATGCAAATTATTAAATATGCTGATGTAAATATATGCCAATAATTTGCTTCTGATCATAAAGCTCTGATTCAGATTGTCTGATATTCAGACAAATGTAATTTGGTGTTGTAAGTCAGAAAAGATCGAAATAGGGAAAAATGAAATTTTTTTTTTAATTGTGTCAGCTGTATCTCCTGTCTGTTTCGATGAGAAAGACTGGCATTTCAAAAAAGTCTTTCTGGAAAACTGAATGGCAAATTGCAATGCTTCCTTAGGCTATATGACTGACTGGCCAATGAATGTTCAAACAACATAGGGAAACTATTGTTTAAAAAAAAAAAGTGTGTGTGTGTATCTGTACATATATATTCAAGGGGAACCTTGAGAGTGTGTGTGTATTGCTTCTTCACAGTATACAAAATCATTACSAAACAGCTGTAAAGTTTAATATGGAGTCCATGCAATTTGGTCATATGGACATTAACATAACTTCAAAAATAACACAGAAAACTTAGCTGACAGATCTCCCTGCAAAGCTTAAGGATGGCTGCTTTTAAGGAATGCTTTGAAGTTTATGCTTAAAGTTTTAAGTTTATATCCAAATAAAATGTAAATTGTTCTTAATAATAAAGAAAAGGGGTTTTTTATTTTCTTGAAGATAACTGATCATGCGGGAGAATTTTTTGAAAGTTTAACAGCATAATATTGAAGTAACCAATTAATTGTTTGTGGGCACTGTTGCTGGGACAAACAGCGATGGTAAAGAATCGTGCATTAAGGCTATCATTCCTGCTGCAGAAGCATTAAATATGTTTCATTTTCTCTTTTAGGAGCTTTTCCTCCCCTGCAGGGTCAAACAAAAGCTATTTCTCGGGAGATGACCCTCAGTAACCTGTGGCTAATCGGCATACAATCATTTGCGTTTTTGTCAGGCGGTATGTGGTACTGCATCTTTCAGTATTTTTATCATTGCCTATTTTAAAAGTGGAATGGGACCTGAGGACACAATGGGAATCCAGGCTCTTGCAAATGAATATCATGTTGTACGTACAAGTGTGAATATTCAAGAGTAAAGAAAAATACTGGACGGACTCTGACCTCTCTTTGGGGTAATTTTAAACTCCACTAAAAGTGAAGATCAGTAACATAGTGACCTGATGATGTATTATTTTAAGAATTGTCTGTATTTTTAAAAATGTATACTGTCACCCACACTTAAGCAAATTCAGCATTTGGACAAAAGGTGCAATCGTACAACCACTGTAGAAGAATGTCTGTGACAAGAAAGCTCTGTCACAAGTATTTCTTGGCATTGTAGTTAGAGCTCAGAAAATTCAGCAACTTGTCTCTTCAGTAGTTTGTACAGCATTGGTGTGGTAGAGATTCCTTGTTTGCACAAACTTGTACTTTATTGCAAATCATTGTGCTGGAGTCAAAGATACTCGACGGAGCTGGTGGCGGTATCTTTGCGGCTACGCAGTCAGCAGCTGTTGTATTAGCCACATTGATCTAACACCAAGACCCAAATAAGATCCAGCGTCAGGTGTGTTTTGTGAGGAATCAGTCCTCAAAAAAGCATTACAGCGTCATAGTGTGATTAAAAGCTATCCACGTTTGATGAATCAGCCCATCCCTGCTGTGGTCTTACCATCAGCTCTCCAAATTCCATGTACTACCAGTATCTCGTATTATGAGGAAACTTGGAAAATATGAAGTCACTTGGTTTATTTTCCCTCTTTGCTCAGATCTCAATGATCATTATCAGTTTGCAGAATGCACTTTTAAAGGTGAAAATACAGTGAAGGAAAGACATAAAACTTAGGGAATAGGGGGAAGCTTTATTTGTCACGCATTGGAAGCCAGAGCAATTCTAGCTGTTTCTGAAGGTCTGCTGGTGCTGCTCGTGATTTTTAGCCACCTTTGTATTTTGTATACTGCAGTCCAACCAAGGTGACCTTTGAGTGGTTTATAGAGGCCTTTTTCTCCCTGCTAGTTGCAACAGCGCTAAATATACTTGTGGGAGAGTTTAAATAATTCAATGCCAACCATCTTAATGTTTTGCTAAGGAGTAATAGAAGAAAAACTAGTTTCTTAAAAAAGAAAAAATAGGTATAATTGCCATCATAAATCTATAGGAAGATACTGCTGCAAAAAAAAAGTATGGTGAATACTCTGAATAACTACATGGAGGGCAGTATTAATTAGCTCACCACTGTGCTAAAATCTTACCGGAAGAAAGCTGAGTTGAATTTAAAGGCAAACTGGAACAGAAGACACTTTCAGATGCGTAAGATAGGATACTTTTGAAAGGATGTCTATGATACACAATCTTACTTCTGGCAGGTCTAGTTGGCATTGTGTTTATGTGATTATACACAGATTTGAGAGAGCTGTTGCTAAAATAAAACTAATCTCTCTAAATATAAGCAGGATAGCCAGAACTTCAGATGTTGGCATACTGCCTTTTACAGAGTAATTTTACTGAGAACAAAGTAAGCCCTCAGTAGTTTTGGCTCTGAGTTAGCAATATTGATCCCCATTCCCTCTCCCTCTCCTGCTACATGAATCACAGCGGGTGGTATGCAGAATACAAAACCTAGCCAGTGTTTCCATTGTGGGGGGAGCTAAGAGCATACCAAAATATGAGACAATGCCAATTTCCCTGACTTAATGGGAAAATACCTAGTCAGCAGATGCCACTCCTATGCCCCCCAAAGCAGTAGTTTTATCCTAAGGTAGCTCAGTGTGATGGTTGCATAATGATATGCCGTAGTAAGTTCCCCTCAACTATGAGTCCCCTCATTGGCTTAAAAGAACGACTGCAGCTGGGAGGCAAAGGACGGTGGTTGCCTACAGCTTAATATTTTAGGTAAGATACTGTTTCTAAATCCCATCACTTCACACCCAGCCACACACCTGAATTGTGGTGTAACGTAAAATCCATTTAAAAAGAGGTATGCCCTGAAAAGGGAGGCAGTCGTGGGAGTATTTTTATTTTCCTGTTGTTCTTACTAAAGTACAGCTCATGGAACGAATGTATTTAATCTGCCACTTTACAGGGGGGTGTTGGGGCAGCCCAGCGCCATTGCCGTGTAAGTGGTTGCGTCAGCTGCGCGTGGGTGTAAATGGACTCTCAAAGCTGTGAAATGCAGATGGCAAGCTACTCACTTCTGTCCTCCATCAGGTGGTTTGATCAGGACCACAGCGATGCCCATAGTACAGCTGGTTTTATTTTGAGCTAGGACAGAGTGGAGTGATATAAAAAGGGAAGTTTATATAAGCAGATTGCACAGCAGTAACTCACATCAGGAGGTTGTTCTTTATAGGCCCTGTGAACTCCGTGTCAGAGCATACTGTTTTTTCAAATGCAGTATATTTTTTTTTCCAGTGAATTGCAGTCAAATAGTGAGTGTTCACATGCTGCCTAAAGAAATTAGTAATGCGCAATAATGTTTCAGATAATCATTTGATTTATCTGGTCCTGTTCATTTTCAGTTTGTTCCTCCATAGTTCCTACTATCGCGAGACATTTGTTTTCAAGCACTGATTGTTGTTTTGGTAGGGTGAGCAAATAGTGTTAGGTCTTAGGCTTCTTTCCTGCCTGCACTGGAAAATGTGAAGAGCGCCTGATGCTGTGACTCCTTACAGCTGAGTTGCTGTAGATGACAGTGGAATGAAACCATTGTTAAGAAACTCCGAAGTACCCTCCCAGCATGAACTTGGATGCTGCTTCAGGAAAGAGAATAAATTGGATAAAAGAAGTTTTTTCTATTAAGGGAAAAACATAAAAAGTRTACAATATATAGGAAATTCTGTGCTAAAAATACCATGCTGGTCAAGACTGTTTGGAGCTTAGCAGGCTAGTTTGTAAAATGTGAATTCCTGTCGGTTGCAGTTCGGTTCTACCTGCTGGCAGTTGGCCAGCGTTACAGCGGCAGTGGGCGTTTTGCTGCGCCATCCATGGGCTTCCTCTTCTGAAGAGTTCAAAATGCGTTGGATAGAAAACTATGTTAATGAACCATACAGTTGATCACAAAATGGTTAATTAATATCACTTTGAATTTATATTAGGAGAAATATAATGGAAGCATGTATAAAGTGATACAGAATGAAAAAATTACAGAAAAAATGCTAACTGAAAGCTGTTGCACACAGAAGTGAGAACATAGCAATTTAAGTGTATTGTGAATAAAGATGGTTGTCTGCCAGGGTTGCACGCAAAACATCTGTACGTTTCTATGTTTCATTGTTCATAAACAAGTTGTTACAATTGAAACGATGTAAGTCCCAATGGTTTAGCATTACTGCTCTTCGAATCCCATTACATGAAGAGTACCTGCCCATTCACAACGAGCAGTGTTTTCTTCAGTGCCCTTTGGTGAGTGCGCCGTCCTTACAGGTGCGCTAGTATTTTATGTACAGTTCTATAAGCTTTTCAACAATGATGTCTCTTGCAGGAGGGATTTTTTTTTTAAGTTGCTCTCATCAGATTTCGAAAAGCGAGATTTCAATTTACCGTGCTCACTGGAAAATTAAAAGCTTCCTTCTCCCTCCTCCACCCCCAGCATCAAAAACAAGATGCATCTCATTGCAGTAAAAATAAATGATCACTGYGGTACTGTTCATTATTCACTTGTTTTGCAAATGATGTAAGTGGTTTTTTTCTGTCTGACACTGCCATAAAGTGCTGTTAACTTTTTTCACCTGTTTGTACAAGATAATACAGATACCGATCACTGTGTGTGACAGGATTCAACCGCTCCACTTTGCCTTGACATAAAATTTTGGGACCAAAGGTACTTAAAACTGGGATTTCCAAATCATGAGACCGGGGTCGGGTGCATTCTCTTGATAGTCAGCTGGAGATTTTGTGGTGATCTGATACAATAACACAAAATAATTATACATCTGGGGTACTGTATTGTTTGGAAATAATGGAGCCATATGAAATAAAGGGTTATTTTGCAAAATTGCATATTTGGTAGTKTTTACACTTTTTTTAAAAAGAGAACAATTGGAAGAGCAAAATTGAAACCATACTCTGGTTTAAAATGTTTGCATACATTATGAACACTTCTGAGCAGCTTTATTTTTTCTGTAAAAACTGTAAGACTACCTGGCTGTGATACAAAAGAAGTCTTTAAAAGGATTCTATGCATTTTAAAGTTAAACCTTTTATTTTATCATTGGATAATGAAGTAATTATACACTCAACAACTGTCCTATTAAAGTGAGTTAGTTCCTTAAAATTACTCTACAATGGTGTTCATTTTGTATGATAAAAAATAGTTTTCCTGATACCAATTATTTTCACCTCCAATTTTCTCCTTCCCTCCTGTGTTACCTGCATTTTTGTTTTGTATTATAAAATGGATGCAGAAGCCTGTAGTGACTCTCAATGATTTTGCAAAGGGCTGGTCGTGTTTGGAATTATTTTATGGAATTTATTTCATTGGATTTTTTACAAATCTTTCCAGCAGCCAAGATGTCTTTCAGAAATGTAGACAGATACCAGAAGCAGCATTTCTCTACAGAGATTATTAGGTGTCTTTTCCCATTATTTTTTTTGTGTGGCAAAAATAAAGTTAATTTTTTTCAAGATTATTTCATGTGCTTCTAATCCTTAATAGATGAGATGATTTTCTTTGGTTGTATTTACTGTGCTTCTATCCAATAGATACACAATCTCTATTGTGCTTACCATAAACATAACAAACAGCGAAATAACACTTGGGTTCACTCTGCAGCTGCAGTGTTAATTTGTGATAGATAATGTTGCTTATTAGAGCTCTCATCAGGAGGGACACAGAGGCCAATGTTTCTATGCCAGAAGCGGTAAGGGGAGGAGCGGAGCAGTCGGGAGGAGGGGGGAAAGCAGCTTCTGCAGCCCTCGCTCACTCCAGCACCCGCTGGAAACTTTGCCGGTGCTCAAGCTGCAGAGTTTCCCCCCAGGTCACTGCGTAGCAATGATTCCCCTTGAAGTTTCTGAGAGTTGAGGGCACACRAGAGCAGAACCTCGGCCCTCAGCGACCCTAGTGAGATGTGGATCCAACCTTCTTGCGAGCAAGGCTGTAATCATTTTGTAGATACGTATATTTTTTTAACAGAGTGGTCTGTTTTTAAACAACTTCGGCTAGGCAAAGCGATATCGAGTGGAACAGAGCCGTTCATGCTGTGGCCCTGGCATCTCTCGCTAAGGATAGCTCTTAGCTCCGGGTCACCTTTCGTGTTAACTGCTGGTGCGTAATACTGCAACGGATAACAAAGGAAAAAGGAACTCCTTGGAGCATAGTAAGACATCTTGCACAATTTCCAAAGCAGCGCCATGGTTGTAGTTACGTCTACCTCTTTGCTTCCCTTCTGGGTTTTGTCTTGTTTTTCTGTGTGGTGATCTTCTGTGAGGGGTGGGGGGAATTGGGGAGGGAGGCAGTGGGAGGGAAAACTTGAAATCTGAATATAAGACACTGGTGGGGGATCCAGTGCTTACCGGCTGTGTTGTCATATTGAAAAAGCCATTGTTTTTAATTCCTGCCTAGTATGATATGTTTGTTTTAAAGAATCCTTCCTGCCGGAAAGAAAAATGTATTTTTAAAAAGAAAAAAAATCCCTCTTTTGGCTATGAGAATGTCAGCTGTATGAGTTATGACCATATCATGACATGCTGATCAGATATAAATAAATTTTTATCTCTCAGGACTCCATCTTGTATTTTTACTCTTCTGGTAACTGTCACAGGTTTTCTGAAAGACTGCTCTGCATTTTTAAATATCACTAATTTCAGCTGAGGCAACAAATAAAAAAGGTATGCGAATGTCATGTGTGCACACTCTGGTTTACAAAGAAACATCTCTTGTTGATTAAAAAAACCAAAATGCACCCTGTGAAATATACCAGAAGGCTTGCTGCAGGTTAGCGCAGCGCACAGGGGAATCGCTGCAGCTAGGTTCCAGTTCTAGGTGTTTCTCTTGCCTCTGTCCCTCCCTGCCTCTCYGAGACCTGCGGTGAGCTTCGAATATGTTACAAAATAGTGCCCTTAGCCCCTGGGGCACTCAGAGTGAGCACATAATTTTGTAGYTGATTGTAAATGGGCGGCTTCTTTTAAAAGAAGTTGCAGAGTAATGGGCAGAGCTGTAAGAACAGGGCTTCCAATGAACCGGGAGTCTGAAGTGTGGGCAAAAAGGGCGCCYGAGATGGTCAGACATGTTACGTGCTGTAGTTACCTTTACTTTTGAGATCACAGTATCTCCTCCTGCAAAAAAGACTTTCTTGTTGTTGTCTTTATATAGATAGGATACATTAGGACTTAAATTTCCCATATGTCCTTACGTTCTCTGTGGAATAAGGAAGAGATCTCGCTGGTTGGTTGTCTTTTCTAATGTCAGTCTGGTTTTGTACTGAGTTAGCCAGTTGGTTTGATTAAGACCTCCATGAGGTTGGAGAAGTGACACATCAGGAACTTCAGAGGAGCTAGTGCTAGCATCTAGTGCAGCTGAATAAAGGTGCTTATATTTTTACTTAAAAAAAAAAAAAAGTTGTAGAATTTGTTGTAAATGATACTATTGCACAACTACTAAAGGCTGACAAGAATGAATAGGTTGATCCGTGCATATTAAAGATGGCAAGGAGCTCACTGGATTGTGCTGTACAGATTTTTTTTTTTTTTGAAAATTGGGAAAGTGGATGTTGTGACAGTGATAAATAAGGTCAAACTCCAGGTCCATGCAATGAGTAAATAATAAAAGCTATAAGGCCAGTCAGCGTGGCTTTGGGAAAAAAGCAACAATGGCTTTGCTAAACAAAACTGCAATACTAAACTGGATGAGATGGCAAATGTGGCTGATTATTGTGTGACAAAATATAGTTGAGGCTTTGTAATCTCACTTGAGAATCTGAAGGAGAAAAACTATAAAAGGTCAATTTATATTAAATTGCTTTTGAAGAGAAAATTTTCCATTTGCAGTTAACTAGTATAATTCTCTGCAGATCTGTTCAACGATATACAATGTTTTCATAAATGATATGAAATAAAATAAWTTTTTTTTTATTCTACCAATTTGTTATTTATGAGGACAAGTCACTGAGTAGTACAAATCACTTAGTAAAGAGTATCTGACAGAAAGCATCATAACAGAGGCAAAAGGAAGGTCATCTAGCCACAAGGATTAGATGAAGAGTCTATCAGGAAGAGAAATTGTCCCAGAAGACAGTGACAGTGAAAAGAGTTGAGAGACTGGGGCAACTGATGGCTGCATATGAGTTTCCACTGTAAATAAATACATCCATATAAATAAAAGGGCAGATTTGACCCTTTGAGCAGATATGCCAAGTAGGAGCAGAGGGCAGTAGGATTTCTGTCTGCAGCATTAGTGAGACCATATATTGAATATTGAAGCAAAACGGCTAGACAAGATGGAAGAAAAAAATGTCCAAACCAGTCTTTCTCTCCCCACGGCGTCCTTGCTTCTAGGTTAGGCATGGCTGGCTGGCTGTCTCTGAGTTGAAGTAAATGCTGCCCAGTCCCTTAGTAAGGTTTTCTTCACCTCTGAGGGGTAGCTGGCTTGCTCACTGCTCCTTCCAGCTGTCTTGTCTTTGGTGAAACTGCACACTCCCAGCTCTGAGCTATGGTGCTCTAACTCATCAGCTTGTTACACCCTGGACCTTCTGGTTTTTTCCTTGACCCACAATCTTGGCTGTTTTTTAGGGAAGAATCATACCCCTTCATCCACTGGCACTCCCCTCAGAAGCAGCAGATTCCATCACACATGAGGTTAGAAGCTGAAACTTCAGATTCAGATGCAACCATGTTAAACACTGCTGCTGCTGAACTTCTGTCACACCCTCACCTACCACCAGCAAGTCCAGTCAGCAAGCCTGTTTCCTTTTTCTTGCACACATCTCCTTTCCTGTGGAGGAGGTGATGGGTACAGCAGCACTGTGAAATCCAGCCTGCCAGTGCTTTCCTCCAAGGTGAAGCTGCTGGGTTTTCTTTTCACTCCACACTTGAAAACGCTGAGGATGCTTTTGTTGTTCTCGTCCTTGTTGTGTTACCTTATCTCTGTGTTTCTCTTAGGCTGCCACACTTCGGTCTTCCTCATCAGCAAGTATTTGAAGGGGAGAAACCCAGACCTAGTAGATAGGGGCTGTCCTTCTGCACCTGTATCTTGAAGTGCGCAAGATGTTATGCATCCTTCTGAAAAAGAAAGAAAATTCCCTCCACCAGACGAGAGTAATTTTCCTGCATTGAAAATGCCAAACTTAAAATCTGTAGAACAGAATTGATGGCTTGGCGGGGGCGGGGGTTGCCACTGCTTTGACTAAATACTCCCTTGCAGCTGGTAAAAGTAGTGAACATTTTATGCGCAGTGCTCTGCTCTGTTACACCACAGCCAATGGCTTATGGGGCCTACGCTTGACAAGCATGATTTTAAGAGCCTTCGGAGCTGAACCTCATATGCTGTAATTAGGGTGGGGTTGTTTTTCCAGGAAGTTTCTTAGCCAAAATTGATGACAAAAGTAAGTATAAATATTATTTTAATAGATCAGTAGAGTCTTAAAACTAAGCTCTGTTAATTGCCTACAAGCCTGCAGTAATATTTGCTGAAACAATGTCGATTAACCAGTGCTGGATTAGTTTCTGGCAAATAAATTTTCTCCCACTTCTGTTTATTCCAATATTGAGTATTGATTCCATTGTCACTTAAAGTTGTAGCTGGTGGGTTTTGTTACTCCAGCTATTGCCCTACAGTAATACTAAGTTGTGGTGTTTTATGTTTACAGTATAGCTGTTATCTAATGTTTAGAACAGCAGTATGTTTTGCAGACAACTAAGTATTTGCTCAGCGGACAGAAGAACGTGTATGGGAGGACAGTCTCCAAAGGTTGCCTGTAACACCTACTACCGTGTGCCCCTTACACAAGTCTCTCAGTTGTGCTGAGAGAAGGATCTAGATCCAGATTGATTTTTAGCATTCGTCATTGAATAAACCTTCCCCCCCACACACACACAAAATGAAGCTAGACCAACCCCACCCCTAAAAGACCCCAGACAGAGCCAATTAAAGCTACAAAGGTAATCCGGAAAAACTTATTTTAGTGGAAGAATAAAGTCTAGTCTGCTTAGTTTATCCAAGGGGAAGTACAGTATAATTCTGTTATGTACAAGTACTCGGCAGGTGCTGTCAGTCATGGACTCCAGTATGGAGGAAAAGATTTAAGATGCAGCAGTTCAGAATGTAGCCGAGTTCAGCATGGGGGGGGGGGGGGGGGGAAGCCCCAACTTGGGTATGTGTTCGGTTCTCCATCCCTCAAGTCTTGAAATCCAAACTGTTGTCTTAAATATTTTATTGCAGAGCTGAAATAGAAGTAGCTACTGTTTAGCCTAATTACAGTGGGAGGTTGTGACCTACATTGTGCAGGTAACTGGACTAGATAATTGTCACRATGGTTTTTGGCCCAAAAGTCTATGAAACTTATAATTTTATTAGTAGCTAGATTCTTTTTTTAGGCTTTTAGGCTTTTAACTTCCCAACACAATGTTTCTGTTTTCTGCTCCAGGCTTACAAAGACCCTGATTCTGCAAGAAATAGCAACAAACACAATACTAATTTTTCAGACTACTCAATAATTTTCATATTTGGAGTAACTATTAAAATGCCTTCCTTTATTATGTAAACACAGATGATAGGAGCTGCATTGAGAATCAGGCCCCAGATATGTCGGGGCCATTATCCTCACACCCAGAATAGCCAGGACAAGTGCCTCAAGGAAAATTGTAAGGATGCCTGGAGTGGACAAGCATTGAATAACCTGGCTATATATAGGGATTTTCTTCCTAACCCTTCCATTAGAAGCTGGCTTAGTGTCCTGGCCCACTGAAATTTATATCCCTATTTTGTTTTCCTTTTAGTTTGCCTCCTCAGTGTCGGTTTTGTTTTGTTGTCCTGCTACTTTTTTGAGCCTGGGGAGCTTAATGAGCCCTGCAGGCCACTTACAGGCTCTTTCAAATGTCCACTTTGTTTCAGAAAAAGCTTCATTCATTATAAATGTTCTGTCTTTGCATTGGTTGTTCCTTCCCTCTTGTGTTATGAGAGGTTTAAACAAAAAATCCCTGATGTAGCTTTTTTTTCCCCTACCTTTCCTAGTTTTATATTCCTCTGTCAGTCTACCATGACTGAGGATTTCTCTGAACTATTTAAATTTCTGTTCTCATTCTGGTAGATCCATCACCTGCATAGTTAAGTTCCTTCTGCTTTTTATTACAACATTCAGAGAATTGATTGTCCTATCAGTATAATTTATTTAAATACTTATTTCAATACAGCTTGATGGTGAGAGGATTAGATTTATTAATGGATTTACCATTAGTGATTTCCTGACTCCAGTGAAACATACATAAATCAAACAGTAAATATGTTAGCAGCTACAGCAGAAAATCTACTGCCAATAGTTTTTAATTTCCTGCACAAAAATACACACATTTAATTTTATTGCATAGTGAAGGAGACTAAAAAGATAAAGCTGTTCCATAAGGTAAAGTGAGCAAACAGGGAATTTACTTCCTTGATCCTAGTCTGTCTGTCTTTAAAAAACAAAACAAAAAACACTCAGATGAGGTGAAGTTTAATAAGCTTCTGCTGGTATCTTCCTGAAATCTTTGAGAACCAAGCAGTTGTTTATAGAAACCAACGTGCTGCTACCCTGAACCAGAGCCACAGGTCAAGAGCTCTCTGAGGAACAGCTCTGTCTCCCTAAAGGATCTATGAAAAGTTAGCCTCTGATTTTTATTTGTGGCCCTTTAATCTATTATATGAAAATAAATCCAAAATATTCAGTTAAGTCAAAGGGTGAGGATGTGGAAAAACTACATATTACTACGCAAAAAGGTCCTGACCTTTATTTTCTGGTTGCATGTCTCTCTCCAGCACTTTGTTGTGTAAGGAGGTCCTATATATGCTGTGTATGGTAATGCAGACAGCACAGCAAACCTGAGTGTATTAAGGGTAGATATCACAAGGTCAGAAGTGCCAATTGCACTAATTAGTGCAATCCTGACTAAGAACAGTTACATGACTTTATTTTTAATGAGCACAAGGATTATGGGATTTTAGATAGAACAATAATCTATTTTTATCTCGTATTTTGTAAGATCAGAAGATGAGTCAGGAATAAGCTGCATAGTAAGAAAGGCCAGAGCCATGGCTAAATGAACAAAACTGCAGGAACAAAAAGTTCCTTGCTTCGCAGCACTGCATGGAAGTCTCCAGGACATGGCAATAACCCTTACTTGATATCAAAAGTATATGTTACGATGACAAGGTAATGTACAAGTGTGGCACCCACCTAGGAAATGTAGTATGACAAGATTTTTTTTTTTTTTTAAATACTGCAGTGTTTGCAGGTCAGGAGGAAAAGAAAATACATTTGGCTAACAATTAATTATCGTTATTTCTTCTAATTGCCGCATCATCTGCTATTGAAGGTTAAGAAGGCTAAAACTGTTAAAAAAAAAAAGCAACAACAAAAAAGGAGCTGTAGAAAACTGCAGCTTTTCATAGAATAGAATCATAGAATAGTTTGGGTTGGAAGGGACCTTTAAAGGTCATCTAGTCCAAACCCCCCTGCCATGGGCAGGGACATCTTCAACTAGATCAGGTTGCTCAGAGCCCCGTCCAACCTGACCTTGAATGTTTCCAGGGATGAGGCAGCTGCCACCTCTCTGGGCAACCTGTGCCAGTGTTTCACCACCCTCAGTGTAAAAAATTTCTTCCTTATATCTAGAAACATCTACCCTCATTTAGTTCAAAACCATTCCCCCTTGTCCAGTCGCAACAGGCCCTACTAAAAAGTCTGTCCCCATCTTTCTTATAAGCCCCCTTTAAGTACTGAAAGGCTGCAATAAGGTCTCCCCGAAGCCTTCTCTTCTCCAGGCTGAATAACCCCAACTCTCTCAGCCTTTCTTCATAGGAGAGGCATTCCATCCCCCTGATGGTTTTTGTGGCCCTCCTCTGGACCTGCTCCAACAGGTCCATGTCTTGTGCTGAGGGTTCCAGAGCTGGATGCAGTGCTGCAGGTGGGGTCTCACCAGAGAAGAGTAGAGAGGCAGAATCACCTCCCTTGACCTGCTGGCCACGCTGCTTTTGATGCAGCCCAGGATACGGTTGGACTTCTGGGCTGCAAGCGCACATTGCTGGCTCATGTCCAGCTTTTCGTCCACCAGTACCCCCAAGTCCTTCTCGGCAGGGGTGCTCTYAATCCCTTCATCCCCCAGCCTGTATTGGTACCGAGGGTTGCCCCAACCCAGGTGCAGGACCTTGCACTTGGCCTTGTTGAACCTCATGAGGTTCACACGGGCCCACTTCTTGAGCTTGTCCAGGTCCCTCTGGATGGCATCTTGTCCCTCACGCGTGTCGACTGCACCACTCAGCTTGGTGTCCTCTGCAAACTTGCTTAGGGTGCACTCGATCCCACTGTCTGTGTCATTGATGAAGATATTGAAGAGTACCCATCCCAATACGGACCCCTGCAGGACACCACTCGTCACCGATCTCCCATCTGGACATTGAGCCATTGACCACCACCCTCTGGATGCGACCATCCAACCAGTTCCTCACCCATGGGACAGTCCACCCATCAAATCCGTACCTCTCCAGTTTAGAGAGAAGGATGTTGTGGGGGACCATGTCAAAGGCCTTACAGAGATCCAGACAGATGACATCAGTAGCCCTTCCCATGTCTACTGATGTAGTCACTCCAACATAGAAGGCCACTAGTTTGGTCAGGCAGGACTTGCCCTTGGTGAAGCCATGCTGGCTGTCTCTAATCACCTCCCTGTCCTCCATGTGCCTTAGCATAGCTTCCAGGAGGATCTGTTCCATGATCTTCCCAGGCACAGAGGTGAGACTGACTGGCCTGTAGTTTCCCGGGTCTCCCTTTTTTCCCTTTTTAAAACTGGGGGTTATGTTTCCCCTTTTCCAGTCAGCGGGAACTTCACCAGACTGCCACGACTTCTCAAATATGATGGATAGTAGCTTAGCAACTTCATCTGCCAGTTCCTTCAGGACCCGTGGATGGATCTCATCAGGTCCCATGGACTTGTGCACCTTCAGGTTCCTTAGATGGTCTTGAACCTGATCTTCTCCTACAGTGGGCAGCACTTCATTCTTGCAGTCCCCTCCTTTGCCTTCTGCAGCTTGGGCTGTGAGGCTTGAGCACTTGCCGGTGAAGACCGAGGCAAAAAAATCATTAAGTACCTCCACCTTCTCCATATCCCGGGTAACCAGGTCTCCCATTTCTTTCCAGAGAGGGCCCACATTTTCCCTAGTCTTCCTTTTATCCCTGACATACCTATAGAAGCTTTTCTTGTTGCCCTTGACGTCCCTGGCCAGATTTAATTCTATCAGGGCTTTAGCTTTCCTAACCTGATCCCTGGCCGCTTGGACAATTCCTCTGTGTTCCTCCCAGGCTACCTGTCCTTGCTTCCATCCTCTGTAGGCTTCCTTTTTGTGTCTGAGTGTGTCCAGGAGCTCCTTGTTCATCCATGCAGGCCTCCTGGCATTTTTGCCTGACTTCCTCTTTGTTGGGATGCATCACTCCTGAGCTTGGAGGAGGTGGTCCTTGAATATTAACCAGCTTTCTTGGGCCCCTCTTCCCTCCAGGGCTTTGTCCCATGGCACTCTACCAAGCAGATCCCTGAAGAGGCCAAAGTCTGCTCTCCTGAAGTCCAGGGTAGTGAGCTTGCTGTATGCCCTCCTTGGTGCTTTAAGCATCTTGAACTCCACCATTTCATGGTCACTGCAGCCAAGGCTGCCCTTGAGCTTCGCATTCCCCACCAGCCCTTCCTTGTTGCTGAGAAGAGGGTCCAGCATAGCACCTCTCCTCATTGGCTCCTCTACTACTTGGAGAAGGAAGTTATCATTGACGCATTCCAGGAACCACCCGGATTGCTTACGCCCTGCCATGTTGTCCCTCCAACAGGTATCAGGGTGGTTGAAGTCCCCCATGAGGACCAGGGCTTGTGAACATGAGGCTGCTCCTATCTGTCTATAGAGAGCCTCATCTGCTTGGTCTTCCTGGTCAGGTGGCCTGTAGCAGATCCCCACCGTAATGTCACTTGTCCCTGCCCTCCGTTTAATCCTGACCCATAAGCTCTCGGTCGGCTCCTCATCCATCCCCAGGTGGAGCTCCATGCACTCCAGCTGGTCATTGACATAGAGGGCGACACCCCCTCCTCGTTTCCCCTGCCTGTCCTTCCTAAAGAGTCTGTATCCCCCCATTCCAACACTCCAGTCATAGGAGCCATCCCACCACGTCTCCGTGATGCCAATAAGATGGTAGCCCTGCAGGCGTGTGCACCTCTCTAACTCCTCTTGTTGAATCCCCATGCTACGTGCGTTTGCATAGAGGCATTTAAGGTGGGCCCCTGATGAAGCTGTCTTACTGGCTGGGGTTCCTTTGTGCCGCTCTCCAGGTGCTCTCCTGCTGACCTGTGATCCTTCTCCAGGCTCTGGGCATCTATTGCTGGCACTGGCATCAAACTGGTAGGAGTGGGATGGATTGAGGTTCCCCTCCCCTGGCAACTTTAGTTTAAAGCCCTCTTCAGCTGATCAGTCTTCCTCTATATCATAATCTGGCAATAGGGGTATAAGCTTAATGTTTTAACTTTGTCAGGGACTCTTTAAAGACAAATGATGGTTGCAAGGAATAAGAGATGCCCAATCTGTAAATTGGTCAATTACGTTGTCATTACTGTATATGGCACTCAATTAGAGAATGCCCCAAGGCGGCACCACATCACAGTTTCAGGGGCTACAGGCTGAAAGTTAAACCAGAACAAACTCAAACAATAAGGCTCCTGTGCCTAAACCTGACAACTGAATAAGCTACAACTGAGAATCCATTTGTGGCTCTTTGTAATGTGTCCTATTATGCTTGGGGTTGCATTGATTCTTAATTATGATTCTTATAAAAATAATTAAAAATTAATTATTAAATAATTTTAAAGCATTGTCCTTTTGTAAAGGGACTAAATTTTTATTTAACACCCATATCTTCCAGAATCAGGATGCAAGATAGTACATAGACTTTCTTCCTAGAAAGACTGGTATTTCAATTAAAAAAAAGGAAAAAATAAAGAAAAAAAACCCCACTCCACATTTCTTTGAAATGGGAGCCTATGTTCTTAGATCACTGCTGTCAATATATGCCTCGAAGACAAAGTTGGGTGTCAGTTACTCCACACCTGTTACTGTGATAACTGTTACTTAAGACTAAATTAATGAGCAAGCAATAAGGTGCATGCAGGAGTCTTGGGTATGTGTTTCCATAAGGAGTAGGAGTTGACCTACGTGTTTATGCAAAATATATGTTCTCTGTATGGAAAGGCTACACACTGAGATTTGCCTACTCTCTTTCCTGCCTTGTGCACTGACTGCTAGTAATTAAATCAAACATCTCCTTTTTGCCAGGAAGATATTTGCATTTCTGAAAAGCTGGAGGCAGACAAAATTGAATCAGTGGGAAAGTCAAAACAACTTTCTACGTCTTGAGAGATGGGAAAGGGGACTCGTAGCTTTTAAAGGTTCATTAAATCTCATTTGGAAAAGGATGGGGATAGAAAGCTAGCTTGCTTCTTCCACCTTGGGTGTCTCTACAAATGCAATCTAGCCTGGAAAATATACACTAGGTTAAGTGGGTAGGCCCAGCATCTACAGTTTGTCGGCTTACTACCTGCCCTTGAATTGAGTTCAGGATTGGGTTCAGAAAAGTAAAGTGTGACTCCTTCTCTTGTCCTTATAAACCTTTATAAAACTTTTCACTTTTCACACTTAATTCGCTTTTATCCCTACCTGACCAAAGTTACATGTGTTTTTAGGATGGTTGGATCTCATGAGGGCTCCTTGGATATGCAATTCTAAAAACTGGAGCACTCTGGTAGGTCCCTGTATTCCAGCACATTTTTCCAGAGGGGTGCAAAGATAATGAAGTGCACCCCCACTGTGCTACATGAGCTGGTTGAATTATTTGCAATACAAGCATTGGTGTGGACAAAATATTTTCTGGTGATTAATCTTAGTCRGGAAAGTAGGGTGAATCCCGGTATTCCATAGGGATTTGTAATAACAGTTGATAATTTAGTCTTTTTTAGATATTACCTTTTCAGATAAGACATAGACCAGCATTTTTCCTATATCTGAATGTGCCATTAATGTCAGCAAAAGTTCAACTGGCTCTGATTTGAATTGTGCTGCTCTTTCCTCAGTCACGCAAATTCCCATGGTACTAAAAACTGGGTGATTTAACATTTGGATTGCTATTTCCTGCCCAGGATCCTGTTTTAGGTTGAAAACAAGAAGCTTAAGAGCACATGGAGAAACTAAAGTTTAGCATGAAGGATAAAATGATGGTTTCAGCTGTGCAGAAGGCTGTGGGCTGCTTGCTGGCTATTGTTTGTTCTTTGTACTCCAAACAAAGAGTTGCCACAAACATAATTGCACAGGCCAGCCTGTAGGAGAGTCTCGACTTTTGGCAAAGTCCACAGTTCCTTTACGATGATAACTGTCTCTGCTAAGCACTTCCTAAATGTAAAATCCTTCTGGAAATTATCTGCCGCAGCTAGAGAGAAACCTGCTATTTCTATCTAATTTTCATTTGAAGGTTGGAGAACATTTCTAAAAGAACAGCTCGTAGCCACCAGCTGCACCTGGATTGCTCAATACCTTACTATCTGAATAGTGCAGAATGACAGTATTACCTCACCTGCTGTGGTTCTGCAGAGGCTCTGCTACCTCAATCCTTCAGGACACTGAGTATCTTGCTTCCAACTTGCATCATCAGTGGAAGTTTCCAGTGCTGAAATGTTAGAGTCCTTCATCCCCCCCCCCCCAAAGGAGATGTATAAATAAGAGGATTATTACATCTGTGCTGAGATTTTTGGACTGGACATGTTTGTTACCTTAAAAGATCTTTCAACCTGGTTGCTGTCATTAGTTTTCTCTGGTGATGTAGCAGGTTACTAATTATGTTACATTCACCTGATCTGTGGTAGATATCAGGTATTTGCTAAACTATCAACCAGATTTACTAGGAAGGCCCAGGCTTCTGTGGCATTGGCTTAGCATCTGTACTGCTGTACTGGCCCAAATAGGAATTTCTCAGACCAATAGCTGTGGGATCTTGGGCTTGTGCTCAAGCAGCGACTGAGAGATTTCACAATAAACCTTTCACAGCTAAATAGCCAACGAGAAGCTTCTCTCTTATAAGCCTTACTTTCTCCCTGCCCACATGCCATCCCAGAGCTGGTGAAGAAGTCTGCTGACGACATTCTCTATGGATTTTTAAGTTAGTAATGGCTCATACTTAAGCCTCACGTGAGGAGAAAGCTCACTTACTTATCTCAGGACTGCACCATAAAACACAGAAAATAAAGAGGTGGGAAGGTAATTCTATTCAGCCATGTCACATACCTACAAGAAAAACTTAGAAGAATATTTAGAGATTGCAGTTTGCTTTTAACATTTGCATAAAAGTGGAAAGAAGAGGCAGTAAGTGCATGTGTGGAAAATTTAAAAGAAGAGTGGCATTTACAGCTGCTTACTTTAAAGTGACAAGTAAACATGATGTGAGGGATGCTTTACATTTTTGCACTGTACTGGAAAGTCTTTTCTTCCAGCTTTATAAAACATTAATTTTTATGTTTTTCTTTTAAGTCATTAGGAATCTAGGACTAGCATTAGTTATGTATAAAGCAAATGTTAGGGCTAGCAAATGCGTTGAGCTTTAATTCCTGTTTTATATTGTGTAATGGCTTTTTCTCAACAAAAGATGTGTCAGGGAGGGAAAGAATTTCAAAGTAAATGCCTGAGGCTGAAGTTGGGACGCCTGATTGCCTAACTTGGGTGAGATGCCCTGTGGAAGAGTACTGCTCAAACACAATCGCTCAAACCAAGTCAAGTCTACATCACCGGGTACTGTTTAAAACACAATCTGCAATCAGTTCCTAGTGATGTGTGCAGTCAGTGAAAAGCAGCCTCTGAAGCTGCCTGTTCATAGCAGTGCCTCTCCTATCTGCAGTATTGGTTCCCCCCAGGCTCCCCAATGGATGGGAGCACTGAGGTCTTAATTCGTGGTCCTTATCTGATTTATCTGTGGCAGATGAAGAGCTTACTACTGCACCTTTCAGTTTCTCTGCTAGTGGTGATTGCTACATTAGAAAGTTGTAGATAGGCGGTATGCCTTCAGATGTTACATTCAGAGTGTGGCATCTTGATTTGAATGGGCCCAGATTTCAGTTTGTATTAAGACACCAGGCCAAGAACTGAGGCAGCAGAGGGCTGACTAATAATGCTTGTCAGATCTCACTGCACTGGTCCGAAAGGTTACCAAACACAGAGCTAGAGGAGGAGAAGAAAAGTTCAAGGAAGAAAAAAACAGACTTTAGGACAAGGGTCTGGCGAGCTCACCACTGAAGGTGAGGTTATGGGACAAGTACACAGTACTCACCTTTATGGAGGTTGGTTGCCCATTCAGCAGCAATTAAATGCTCTACCCTGCCCTCTTTTGAACTGTTCCTTGCTAGGGGACCTACAGTATTTATATTACACTCTGTCTCTTCCTGCCTTTTACTCTTCTCTGATATAAGGACCTTACTTCTAGGTTGTTCCTTCCAAAAATCTGAAAAAAATAATTACTTGACTGAACCAGTTAATTTGAATGTAAGAGACAGGAAGCAGCTTTGCAGAAATAATTATGTACAAGCTTACAGTAGTTTAGTTAAACTGGCTCAAACATGTGCAAGCACACTTATTTTGCTCTGAGACATAGCTTCCACTGTTCCTCGCAAGTGTCCAAATGCACTACTTGCATTGTTGTAAGCAGTACCTTGAACTGGTGCTGCTGTGCAGCTCTGCATGTAGACCAATTTCTCCCTTTTCTCTCCTACATTCATTACTGCAGAATTAACACCCTGAGTTAAGAGCTATTATAATGGTAAAACAGCCTGCTCTGACAAATTGTATCAAGCTTTTCATGTATCACCCCTTTTCATGGGGGTGTCTGGTGATATCTCTGATGCAACATTGATCCCTATACGCGTATGCCTCTCATCCTTGTTGACTAATGCACACTAAGAGATGCTGTGGGTGAAGCATCGTTATGTAACTGTGCTTGTGTTGCAGACATTGAACCTCCCATGACATAACAGATCCTGTATTAAAGACAGAAGCAGCTTTATCCTAAGTATTATTGCTAATGTGAACAGACCTAAACACGAGCGGATGCACTGCTGCTACACGCAATGTTATGTCACTATGCCATTAATAATTTTCAATTTAAAAAACATATGTTGTTTAATTTGTTCATAGAGAAAAAACATACCTTTGGGTTCTGAAGATTTTGTAGTTTAACATATGTGGTGTTATAAAGTCAGTATTAGATAATTGTAAGATGTACATTAAGCAACGTATTTTGACCTTGACTACTCAGATCTCAATTATTCAACCCTTCCAGTTATTATAAAAGGGGTCAGGTCCTCTGATGTCTACTAATTAACATTAAAAACGAAAATGTTCCCAATTTGTCTGAAACCTCGAAACATATTTAGTATACCAGCAGAGAGAAAGAGATTAAAAGTGTGGAAGGTGGGGAGGGAGAAGAAAATGAAGGGCCCAAATCATCAGAATACTATTGATTTTGACATTGAAATGTTGGAGGCCATTTGACACCTGAAGCTTTGTGGTCAGTCCACTGGACTGGCACTGGAAGAGACTTGGAAGCCATGCCCCTCTGGCCTACCAAGTGGCTTTGTCTCCTCGTGCTTTTATGTTCTGCACTGAATAACACTGACAAAAACCTTATGCCTACCCAAACCAAAACTAGCTATTTTCTGCCAGCACAATATGCTGAGTTAGCCTGTGGAGGGATGAAAAAAACATCAGATTCTGTGATTCTGTCTAAAGTGAAACTACAGAGGCTAGGTAACAGGCCAGTATTTCCCGTTGGATGTGACCAATATGACTCTCTCCTCAGAAACACAGGACTACCAACTCCATTTCAAGCGAGGTTTAAACTGGGGTCCTGCACCTTGTGGTATGTCTTCTAAGCTTCCTCTTTCCTTGCTGCATGCCCCATGCAACCACCAACTGTGTCCTCAGATCTTCTAGACACTGATACCCTGTTTTCACTCAAAATCACAAGTTGTCTTACTTTGATTGTCACTTCAGTACACCAGCACCGTTCAATCAATGAATATTAGAGGACATAGCTATTTTTTACAAGTAGTTGAATCACAGAGAGCTAAAGCAGCAATCTTCATCTGAATTTTTCATTTAAAAAATGAAACCTTTCATGGAGCTGACTAAGCTGTCTGTGTGAGCCAACAGGCGACAGGGTTGATTGATTTCACGGGGACTGTGCAGAATTCAGTGATCTGTACCACTGAGAAGCACAGAGCAAATGGTCATGCTGTTACTGAAGTTACTGAATTAAAGCTGTCGGTTTAGAGCAGTGCAGGCCAGCACATCTTAAGCAGAAGACTTCGGAGTCAATTCTCGTTAATTAGGAGTCACATAATAACTATATGGTATGTTTTTCCATTAAAGACATTAGGAAAGGCCTACCGGGAAAAGAAACTTATTTTACTAGACTGAATAATAAAAGATACTGTCTCTTCCTACAATCTTGCTTGAGTCATATCCGTGTAGTTGCAATGCTCTATAGAAAGTTAAGAATCCATTTTTAGATTCTTTGACACAATTTATAGCAGCAAAGGAAGCATGAAGCTTCCAGGAAGTGTGCTGCAGGGTACGTCTAAGCTGAACATGTAAGGAAGTGATTGAAAGGCAATTTCTAATAGACATATTAATGTAAGAGAAATAAGAAATTATAGTGGTTTGTACCCCCAAAAGTTCATGATGAAAGTCTAATGTCCATTTAAATTGTACCCTTGCTCCTTTGTTTCTGGGGCGAGTAATTAGTCACATCCAGCTGGACACACTAACCTATCACTTAACCGCCATAAACAACACTTGTACATTGACTGACATTAATTGAGATAACTAACATCTTTGCCGCTATGGCACTTTCACAGTAACACTACTCCCTTTTGGCGTACGTACAGCTGTAGGCCTTCCTGGGTGTCCCTGTTAGCTTAGGTAAAAGCATACTCAGAAAAAAACCTGACCTTCCTGTCAATGCTAACATTGTAAGCACAAATGCACTACACTGTCATTCTCCTAAAGAGTAAGATGTATTAAAATAACTATTTGGACTGTCTGCAGTTAGCCAGACCAAAGAACAGGCTGCTTCTTGTACTTTTACCTACACCTTTTTCATCAGCCTGTGGCTTAATGGAAAACTGATCTTAAGACCGAAAAGCTAGATTCAATTCTAACAAAGGACAACTCTGAAATTAGGCTCAATACTTTATATTTTCAAGGCATTAGAAATGTAGCTTATCCATATATGACATTTTTCATTATGAAATTTATAGACAAAATTATGTTCTCCATCCACTCTGTCATATTAGCAATTTGCAATAAAATATGCTATAGGAATGTTGGATTATCCCAAGACCAAACGGTTTTAAAATCTAGAATGATTATATTAAGGTATGAGATTATTAAATGCTTATCTAGGACATTAAAAAGGATTCAGCCCTGTCATGACAAGACAGGGAAATTATCTTTAAAACATGAAAATGCCTTTAGAGTATTGTATTGCATTTTATTGCCATAAAACTGAAGGTTGTCTGGGAGTCTTGATGTTGTATTTCCATCCCACACATTAGGGATGGGAGAAACATCCTCAGTTTCTTAAGGAGAGATGATTTTTGTGGTTGATCTATCTGTTGTTACCCTGCCCCATTGCTTTCAGGCCTATTGGCCATACTCGGCTACATTTAAATCATGTAGAAGTCTCAAATGCGATCTTAAGAGGGTTTTTTACTGAAAAATTGATAGCTACATGGAAGGCAGTCTCCCCAGCTTAACGACCCTCATGAGGAAAAAGGAGGCAGGATACAGGCATTTTATATAACCTGGTCAGCTGGCCAATCTGTGGATGGCTGCACAGTAACTGCAGCATGTGCTGCTGTCCATGCCCAGTGGGCATTTCAGGGGAACATGCAGGAGAGCTACTATTGCGGGGTGGGCAGCAGAATTTAGGAGACAAAGAACTCAAATCTGTAGGAATCCAACATTTGTTGGCCTGTGGCTCATAGAAGAGCTTGAGAGGATTTATCTCCTACATTTCTTTGAGGAATAATTCTTGGCTTGTGCAATAAATTACTACAGGATAAATGTATGAGAATATTAATAATGAAAGCATCTTGCTCTTCTATGCTGCAACCCATCAAAAGATCAAAATCTTGATCACTACCTGTCTCCTGTGAAGTTGGTAGCAGTGCTCATTTTGTTCTAGAGAAACAGAAGTGACACACAGCCACTGTGTCTGACTTGCTTGGGGCTGCACAGGAAAACCAACAGGGAGGGTTCCAGTAAAATCAAGTCTCGCCATTTTTAACAGCAGCATGTGGATAGCTGATGTTCCTGTTGTTTAAAGGAAAGGACTTATTCAAAACTGGAGCCAGATGATTGTATTCTGGTTGTAGTCTGCTGAAATAATTGCCACCTGGAAGTAGCAAACATGTTGCTTGTTAGACCAAGTAGGCGATTCTGTAATTCCTGTAGAAGTTACGTTTATAAAAGCCCCCTGAAATCATCTTGTTTCCTGAAGCTTTACAAGTATCGTACTTAAACTGATTTTTATAGATGATGTCTTTTTTTTATAGTCACTGTGATACAGGGCTAGTTACTAAAATAAGCCTACACTAGCTATTCAGAGTGAAGTCAGAGATGATGCACCTATTGACTTGAGTAGAGCTGAGACTTTGTGTTAATACCTTAGTACAGCATTAAGTACAGCTGATTTTACAAATTCAGCTGTTAGGATATTAAAAGTTAAGGAAATTTCTTTCATCAGCTGGACAGGAACCTGCCCGTGCTGCATGTAAAAATATTAATAGCCCTAAATTGTTTTCTGAGCTAACAGGAGGCTAATCAGGGCAATAAGTTAGGAGCAGACTGGGCTGAGCCCTATTCTCCCCAACCCTCTTGCCTGCCTCTCCCTTGCTTGTAATGCCTGTCCTCACACATCTTGGCATTGTCACATTTGGCTTTCTTCAGTGGTCAGCTCCAGCATCAGTCTTTAGTTTGGCTCTCCACAGGAAGGTCGCAAAGTCATTACATATGGCAGGTTGGGATCAAGGAGAGGCCACATCTGAGAAACTGGCAGTGAGCCCAGCGCAGCTCTGTGCTATGCTTTCTGTGCGTATTTGTAGAAGAGTGGGTGGAATACATCTCTCTGCTAGGTAGGAGTATCTGACATAGCAGGAGCCAAGCTCACACAAGGTAGGTTGAAATCACTTTTTTTTTTTTTTTTTAGAAAGGGGAAGAGAAGACAAAGGGAAGTGAGGCTGTTTTGAGAGGGATTGCAGAACTGTTTTCTTCACCCTAGGCCATTCATTATTTCAGGACTTTGCCCTCATTCTCAGGATTGCAAGACCTAAATTACTGTGTATACATTAATAAATCAAATCATTGTAGATAGGGAGAGGATCCACTGATACTGTGTAGGGATTGTAGCCAGTGATGTCTGGTTTTATTACTATGTTGGCCTCAATGCTATTCATTCTGCATTGATACCAGTGTTAGAAAGAAAGGAAGTGTGCATATTTTAAATTCAACCTGTAGTGTTCTTCTTAGCTACATACACAGAATACATCCTTTCACCTCCAGTTAGTTTTGGGCATTCATAGTGGAAAATTAGCCAGAAAGAAAATAAAAAGTTTTCCTGTTTCCTGATGGAAACAGCCTTAGATGTCTTATGATTTGAGCAAGGCATTGGACCACATGATCTCCAAAAATCCCTTCCAACCAAAATTAGTCTATGATTCTATGCCAGCCTCCTGTTTAGAAGAAATCGCCACTTCCTGAGGACCTGTGTGTGTTATGCACTTTGTAGCTACATGCTGATTGTTTTCTATCTCCAAGCTAGAGCTGCAGTTTTGTGGGACTTTAGGGCTCTTGTGTCCACAGAGGCTGTCAAGTCCAAAGTTGCTGCTCTGCCTAGACAGCAGTGTATACGAGTATGCATTGTATATGGGGTTGCCTACTGTTCAGAGATTCCTTGTAACATCAGAACTTGTGGGTGGGGGGGTGAAATGAGGACAGGATGACAATGGCCATAGCAGAAATACCTCACAGTAATAGATGTCATCTCCATTACTGTCAAATTAATTCTGAATTGTTGCCCATCATACGCTGTTTAGCTTGAGGGAAGTGAAATGGTGGCAGAAATAAGAGTAGTTCAGCCCTCTGAGGAGCCTTGCAGAGTGGCAAAGGAAATGTCAAATATCATTTGGTCAAAGAGTATTTTTAAAGTCCTCTGAGGAACAGTCCTTGCTCTATACACTTTATCTCCACTACATATATAGAACCGAGGCAGAAGGAGCTTTTTATTTAGGAAGTATCGGCTTTCAGACACAGCTGGGGACGTTTAAAGTTGAGGCTACATTTGCACTGAGACTTAAGTTTTACAGACAAAATCTGCACCTTCAAGCAGCTATACTTTGATTTGAGAGCAGAAATGAGCCGTAGATGGGACCACAGACTGAAATTCAGTATTAGCAGGCTCGATTTCAGTAATTAACTTGTCATGTGGCACTACGCAAGTCCACTAGGCACTATCAACACTCCTTCTCTAATCCAGCACAGTGAGAATCTCAGTGCAGCAGACCTCCTAGTCCAAACTAACTATCTCCATATTTAAATGCTTAGACAAAATCTAGGCATGTGTTTAGGCACTCTGATAAATGAGATTGCATTTCAATGAGTGTTAGGTATCTCAATAAATGTAAGAACATCTATTTAGATACCTAGCTAGAATCAAAATCTCCAAAGAGGTTTGTTTCTACCTTTGTAGCGTATATATTATGTCTAGAGAAAGGGAAAGATGATCATATGCTGAAAACAAGAGAAAGTGATTCTTCTGTGGACCTTAATCAGTTTTTCCCTAGATGCCTCTCTATCAAGTTGCTGGTTCATTTAAGTTTTTTCTTCCCTCACTTGAAGATCTGCATGAGCTCTTCTTGGATCCTCCAGCTTACCAAATTGAAATTTGGTGGAAACATGTTGAAGGAGAAAATAGGAAAGTGCGGTGCAAGTTCTGTCTCTAAGAGCCAGTTAGAGGTCTTGAGAAAGAAGCTAATGGTGCTGAATGAGTTTAATGCAATGGTCTTGTCTAGAAAGCACTATGAAGCTGAGTGCTACTAGACCTGTATGTTAATACCAGAACTATCTTAGATGTATGGAGTGTGAGATAATGATTAGGGCTAAGAGTCATATACTTGGGGTGATTACACAAAACCTGGATTATTCTCTCGGGTCAAGCAACTGCTATTGTTGCTTAAGGCTTCATAGATCAGTGGTCACCCTCCATCTTGCAAAGTGACCTTAAAATTGCAGTTATAAAGGAACTTAGAAATTATGATGACAGTCTGCACTAATTACTCTGTGTGCAAGTAGATATAAGTAGTTTGCTACATATGCATTCTATATGCCTGGCTCAAAACAATGCAAGAGTCTCAGCAGGAGCTGGTGAGAAAACAGCTAACAGGAGCCCAGGTGCAACTGGCAGGGTCACCTCAAGGAGAAAGCAACCCCTTTTTTTCTGGTAATTCCTGGCAGAGAGTTCAGAGACTCTATGGATTTCACTCTCTCCCTTGCTTTCTTCCCTGGGCTCATGATGGTGGCTGTGTGGCTCCCTGTGGCCAGAGGAAGAATCACTTTTTCTGTGGTGAGCAACTCCGGCGAAGATTTTATTTGTGGGGTCACTTTGACATAATTCTAGGAGGCGGCATTGTAACTTTTGGCTGTTAAATGCTTCAGTCTATTCCATACAAAGCTTTGGAGCATGACTAATTAATATAATAATCACCTCTAGCGGAGAACACATTAACTGCCTGAACTCTCAGGACTTAGAAGATCAGAGAGAACAAGTTGGAAGACGCTGAGAAATTGAATTAGCAGATTCTCAGGATGGCAGCCAGTAAGGGACTTCATGCACTCACGTGTGGTAAGGGATGAGCTCCGTGCCCCAGGGACCCAGGCAAAGCTGCTGTCTTCTCTGGGATTACACCATGTGGGTACTTCCCTGAGGACAAGAAGGGAATGAGCTCCAGAGCGCTCTTGAGCCCTGTATTTATTCAAACTAATATTCTGTGAATCAAATGATCAAATTAACTAAACATGGATTTGACCACAAAAATGTTACGTTATTTTTAGCTAACGCTGCAAACCTACATCAGGGTTGCTTCTTTTTCTCACTGAACTCTGCATCTATTTTCTACAAAATTCCCCTATTTTTCTGATTTAAATCATCAGTAACCCATGTGGCTGTTCTTGAATTTTGATCCTGAGAGCCTGTTATGTCTCTTCATCCTTTTTAATGATGAGATAAGCTGCTAACAGACAGACAGAAGTAATCAGGTTCTTTGAAACAAGTTGTAACCAACAATACAGGGACAAGTTTTCTTTCTGTTTTCAAGTAGAAAAAGAGGGGGCAATTGCAGGTCAATGAGATCCACAAAATTACATTCCAATTTGGATTTTTATTACAGATTTCCAGGCTTCAGGCTAAGCTTGAGATGATACTGAAATCACCAAAATGGAAACAAATAAAATAGATTCTGAGCTTCAGCCCCTCCAAAACTGAATGAGATATCGTAGAAATCAGATTTCACATTCAGAGAGAGAAAGTCTCAATGGCCTTAAGTATTTGTTTGTTGCATACCACAATAATTGTTATCATCTTAATTTTGCAGACTTGGGGACCGTGGACTGCCTGAGGTGTCAGCAGACACTACTCTAAACTGTTTCTTTCATACTGTAGCCACGAACAATGTATTGCCCTACCGTGTGACATTGCTGCAACATTTTGTCCCATTCTCAGTTTCCAGAAGGATGGTAGCAATCTGGAAGAAAAAAACACGATCAAAGGCTGCACAGATGGTTCTGTAACAGCTGATAGGTAGCTGCAGTTGTTGATGAGTATTTTGGAGGTGACAGACAGCAAGGGCAAAGAAGAATTGCTGCCAGCATTTAAAGGGACTCTGCCAAGCCACAAAATAATCCTGATGAAAGAAATGCTTCAGAAACTTTTCCAGCACTGAGATTTCTTCAATGGGAATAAATTCCCCAAAAGACAGGGACATCTATTTCTCCTTTTTTTTTTTTTTTTTTAAGACAATTTAAAACTGTGCTGTGCAGTAGCTTTCAGAAAATGTGACCCTGGAAATAGAAATCTCTTAAGTGATTTGCACAAGCTATTTGCTGTGTGCTGCTGTGAACAATTACAGAATTACCTTCTGCTGTAATGGGGTACGTGTAGTGTCTTGTAGGAAAGAGCTCAGGTTGTAGCAAGTAATAACCACAGTTACTATCAAGTTGACTTTTGACAGCGTACCAGTGGAGGCCGTTTGACACAGCAGGTAGATCTTCAGGGTCCTTTAAGAAAAGCCTTGACAGGCACCATGAGGCCAAATCCATCAGCCAGTGACTCTGTTCATACCCAGGAGCGCTCCTGGCTCCAGGTCCAGTCAGTCTGGGACTGTAAGACCTGAGTGTGCCCAGCAGCTGAGAACGGTGCCCAAGGCATTGTGACGTGTGGCAGAGGCTCACTCAGGACCCTGTGGCTACCCAGAGTCCTCCAGGAAGAGCGTTACACAACCACAATCTGAGCCTGCAGATTGCACCTCTTTGCTACGCTACCACGTATAAAAGCTCAGCTACATAACCCTCCCATTTACTGCTGCAATGCATGTTGACAGCAGGAGGAGGCAGGCTATGTACCACCTGGACACGCTAACCAGCCAGACTATCCCAAATTATTGGATGTATGATTAGACAGTTGTCATGAAAGATGAGCGTGGTTTCAGTCTTGGATATGTGTGAAAAAAATGAAGTTTGTATAACTTCAACATGAGAACCCAGGGCCTAATTAGCAGCAGTTGGGGCGACATCCTCTTGGACCTTGACATATCCAAGACTATGGTCTTCCCCATAACCCCAGTAGCAGGTTGACAAGGTGACTGTCAGATCGAAGGACAAGAGGTTTCTGAACACAAAGGTGTCCTTACAGAATGAAAGGGGTACTGTTGTTCTACCAGCAGAGGTTTTTAAGGTAATTGGGCCTTTCAGCAGCCTGGGGGCTGCCACCCACCACCAGAAGATATCTAGGCAGCCAGCATCTTTTACACAGAAGATGTTTCACCAGCTCGGAAGCTTTCATGATGGGCCTTGGGGTCTTTCAGGTAGGCAACAATTTCATCAACTTTCATCTGTCTTGGGAGGAGATGGAGGAGTTCCTCCCCAGAAACAATCTCTGAACCCCAAGACAACCTTAAGGCCTTCACCAAGTGATGGGCTCAGGAGTGGGAGCGGAGCACTAGCAAGCCACTTTTCATGTTTCCCAGTCATCCTTAGCAGTGGGATATGACAACCAGATTCTGAGATAATGCTTCCAAACATTAAGCAATGAATGACAAGGACTGAAGTTGGCTGAGGATGCTGTATTAGGAGCTGGTCCTAGCTCCAAACTTCACACAGTCATTCCTGATGCATTTAGCCTCTTTAGACAGTTCTGCTCTTTTTATAGGTGCCCTTGCTCTGTTTGAGGGCTCACTCCATGCACAGACAATTGAAGCACAGCCATCTGCCAACTGTATTGAATATGTCCCTATTAGCTGTTTTACTTAAGCACCCTGATCAGCCTCTATTTTCTGATGGTGTAGTCCAGCCTTTCCAGGAAAGCCTCACAACAGATATTTTTATTTCGCTATAAAACCACCCTGTGCTGCAGTGACGTTTTTCCCTCTGTGGTCTGTCACAGGGCTGAGGGGCAAATAATCCTACTGAACAGGTAATTCCCTGGAAAGTGATACCAACCCTGAGTAGAGATCTTTCATGCAGCAGGTTCTCCCTCTGGTCCCAGATACTTCCAGGTAGCTTTTGACATTTTCTAGTGTTGGATTTGCTGAGAGCCAAGATAAGTCTCCTCTGAACATGCCAGGAACAGCTTCATTGACCTGGAAAACTATGACCTGTTTCTTCTCTTCCACTTGGAAGATTAACCTTGAACTTCTGATGCCTGCCACCAGTAGCTAAGTCTCACTGTTTGGCAAGTTGTGGTGGGTAGCATGAGTCACGGTGCTATGACCTTAGTGCTGAACCTGCTTGATGCCTATGGCTATACAGAAAATGCAAAAGTTCTCCCATCTGTGATCATAGGTGTCCTTAGCTCGCCCACTGAATGACAGTGAATGACAGCATTCTGAGCCTGATTTCCCAGTCCTAGCCTCACACCTCTCCTCTGCAGTGAGCTTAATGTATGTCTAGGGAACACATCAGTGTGGGCTCTGAGAGGATAAATCAGGCTGTTGCTACAGGATGGCATTCAGGATCATGGGTGAAGTACAGAAAAGTCAACTACACTGTGAGTATTGGAGGATCCTACGTTGAAGGGCTGTGCTGGTTTTAAGAAACAGCCCGACTGACTCCCACTGAAGGAAAGCACAAGAAATATACATACTTTTTTTTTGAAGTGCTCCTTCTCAAGATATTTCTATATGAACAAAATCTGAAGAATAGGATAAGATTTCATAACCATATTGGCTGTATCAGTCCTGCAATAGCTGGCTTCCTGTTTTCTCCAATTAACCTGAATGTATTATGTCTGTCTTTTCCATAATGAGTTCCACTCAGAACTTGGTGCTCCCTAGGTGAGAGGTCGTATTAATGTCATTAAGTCTCTTCCTGGAAGTCTTCTACAGTAATAAGGCTTAAAAATTGTGAGGAAAAAAGTAAGGTGGCCACCTTGCTCTTTAAAGACTTATGTCTAACCACTATATTTGTTGATTGTTTCAAATGAGGACAACTGGAAATATTTAAACATATTTGAGCATGAAAGCAAAATTTGTTAAACTGTATCTGCCAGGTGCCAAATGTTCTACAGGCACCTAAAATAGATGGGCCCTGCCTTACCCGAAGGATATGCTGAAGCAGTGAGTTCTTTAAAGAGAACACATGTCTTTCAGACAGGGTATTTCCCTTCTGTTATTTCCATGATGACAGTGGGCCTCCTCTACAAGCCTCACTGCCCACCTCTTGCTTGCTCATCAAGTTTAAGCCAGAAAGAAACATGCTCTCATCTGGTCTAACTCCCTGACTAGAAGATTTCACCCTGCTATTATGCTTAATAATCTGTATATGGTTAAAGTTTATCTTTCAAAAAGAAACACTGTCCTGATTTGTAAACATAAAAAAACAGAGAATCTCCACTCACCTTAGTTGTCTGCTCCTAAGGTTACTTGCTCTCTCAGCTAAAAATCTGCCTTTTCCTCTAATTTGTCTGACTTCATCTTCTGAAAGTCAGTTCATGTTATGCCTTTCTCTGTTAGTCTAAAGAGATTGTAAGTACCAGGCGTTTTCTCCACATGAAAGCACTTACTCACTACAATCACCTTACTGTAATATAAGTAGGACTGGATTTCAGTTTGATTTCAGAATAATACATGACAAATTAAAAAACCATGTAGTTCAGTAAGTAGCAGAGCTAAGGAAGTTTGTTTTTCTGTGGATTTGTATCTCATAGTTAGATTCTCTGGTGTCTCAAGAGCACACATTAGTCAAAGGTTTTCCCAGCAGTGAACCCACCCATCATCATCACCATCATCCATGTGGATTCTCTGTTTTAATGATATAGTTGAGCACTTTAGGATGTTTATTCCCTCTCTGCTGAGTTATTTTCTTGGAACTTGTAGGAGGGGAAGGGATATAGATACTGATAGAAATATATAGGTGATATGATCAGTTAAGTTCCATTTCCATAGCGAACCAGACAAAAAATCAGTTCTATGCAAAGTAAACACTGGCTTTTAAACCTTTGCAGCCGAAAATGCCACTCCAGATGGTTGCATTTGAACTGTCTTGTTTTTAAAATCTTTTTTTGATATCATCCTTGGGAAACCCACATACCAGGATCCCCACTAAGGCAATGGGTGTTACAGTTGCTTCAAAATTCAGATCTTTCCTGTTGAAAATCAGGCAGCCAGTTTCTTGTAATTTGAGCTTAGGGACACAGGGGAGTTCTTGTACCATATGGTGCCAGAATATTTGTCTTCTGCCAAATATTTCTGGCTCCCTATCCTCTGCTCCAACCACATGGCCTTTCTTCCTTAACAGTCAATTACATCAGATATAACTGATATGTTTGGCACGGGAATTTATTCACCTCCTCAAAGCAAAGGGTTGTTATGAGGTTTCTGTGTGTCTCTACATGGGGCTACAGTATGTCATGTACTTGTACTGTCAAGAGTCCCAACAGTGACAGGTGCCACCTGTTAAAACACTGCTACAACTGTTTACGGATCTTGCTTCATGGAAAATACTGTCTCTAACCCATCTATCTAATGCACGTGTAACCTTTAACATTACAAAATCTGAATGTGTATTATGGGCAGTGCCCAAATAAGACTAGGCATTGTAATTTGAGATCAGTATGGTATGCAAACTGATTCCTTTGGTATCTGCTACAAAAAAATACCTGAAGCAGGTATTCTACTTGTAATAGATAACTAAAGTTTTCTCTTCTCCATTTGCTACTAAATAAGTAAAATGTAGGACTGATGAAGGCTAAACTCTGCTTTTGTCTAAATAGAATAGGAATAGGGGTGGCGCTGTGTATCCGCTGGCAGTCGTTTTTAAAAATTTAGTCAGTGAGTGCATGCTTCAGCCAAAGGAAGTGTGGTGTGAATGAAGCTGGAGAGGGCTTGGCTGTCCTTCAAGCTTAAAGGCTGAGTTATCAAGACTCTGCAGAAGCTGTTGTGTCATTAAAGGGTGCCCCAAAGTATACTGAAGCCTTCCATCTGAAGGTGTTGCTGCCTGTCTTTCCAGGCATGGTGGCTTGTAAGGCAGGAGATATTTGCCAGCAACTGCACGCTATCTTACTGCCCTACTACTTTCTCAGTGTACAGAAAGGCACTGGATTCAGAGTAAGCCTCAACTGCATGACATTTTGCAGGTGTGATGACCTGGGAGAGAACGTGGAAGAGATTTTGCAATCATTATTAGTGATTTCACTTTAACGTTTAATGTTATTTCTGTGCATTTTTCTCCTACAGGAGAAACAAGGCAGAGGAAAACCTATTATTCTTATCAATAGCATGGGTCTATAGACACAGGGGGTTAGAGAAATAATGACTGGTCTGGTGATGAAAAT
The DNA here is from genome assembly GCA_030449065.1 of Oceanodroma leucorhoa. NCBI lineage: Eukaryota > Metazoa > Chordata > Aves > Procellariiformes > Oceanodroma > Oceanodroma leucorhoa. The sequence continues at coordinate 19,304,878 of JASVER010000006.1, read as the reverse complement.
ATCTGTGACAATAATGGTGCATGTAGATCTGGTGATGGCTGTGCTTGAAAACATTTCTTCCAACATATCTGAAGGGACTGTAAGTACAAATAAATTCACGGAAAAACATTTGAGACTGACCGTTCCACAATAAGAAACCCTAAAATTCTTGCTTTTTAAAAAATTAGGCAGCTCAAGTCAGCAAAATATTTATTTAGTGTATCACTTAAAGCATTTTTTGTCAAATATTTTGAGAGGTACTACTTATAAACTTTAATCTAGAAGGTAAGTATACTACTTCCCTTTCAAAAAAGGAGAAATTGAGGCATAGATCCTAAACTTGTCTACTTTCCTAGGAATGAGTTAGTAAGCAAGCCCAGAACAGAAATCACAGATGGTCATACTAGAGTTCTTACTTAGAGACAATTCCAATTCTTCACATTTTGATRAATTTAGGATTTAAGGTTACTCAGGAATTTCACTTTTGAAGTCCTATGCACCTCAAAAAATCGGTCTCTTAATCAGTTTAAACAGTGGTCTTAAAGACCAATTCAAGCACTTTCTGTTCTTAAGGAAAATGAATACTATTTTGAAAATTAGCATATATATGAAGACATATATAATAGTCATATATAATAAAGCTGTTAGTTTCATTTCAAGAAACAGAGCTAAGTAATTATATACTTTCAAAATGTCCAGTAATGTTTTGGATTTAAATATTCCTTTACAGAATATAAGGAATGGATAAATCAATTCTGGAGTTAGGAGAATTTATATGCTCCCCTCTCTGAATGCAAACACATGTCTTTTCTGCACTCTTCAGTCTCCTCCTCATTAATTCCCATGCTGTTAGCTTTTTGTTTTTCCAGTGCTTCATGTAAAAACTTAGCCTGCTGCTGAATTTATTTCATGTGGGTTTATGTTTTCCTCATTTTAATGCTTTGTAATGCAAAACCATAAAGGTACAGGTGCTATAACAAACTCCCCCATTGAAGCTTGCCTGCTGCACGCATTGCTTTTGGAGTCTAACTTGGCTTTGAGTCCTAACATTACAAAAAATGAAAAGTAGCGTCGTCATAAGCACTATAATTAATGCTTCTAAATTTTGTTCCTTTGCTGTCCACAGCTATGTTGTGCAGAATTTCTTCCATGAACATGTTCTTTGTTTCCCTCCCAAACCAGTAGAGGAAAAATACTAGGAAATTTTACCCTCTGGTACTTTTTAGACAGTGCTTCTGTATAATATCCCAGCCTTTTAATATGTTTTTGCTAATCCTAGATATGAATTTTGACATTAAAGTCAGCAACTAGAAAATTAGAAAAAAATGGTGTCATCTGTGTACAATAATCCTGGGTAAATGTAAAATTTCTGTGCATGGACCAAATGAGAGAAGTTGAAGAAAAAAAAAACATGGTGCATAAAGACATGTAAGGACAAATACAACTGAATATTAAAAAAACCCAAACTACTTATGTGGTGAAAATGAACTAAAATAAAACACTCATGTCTCAGTCACTCCAATATTTATAATTCCTCTTGTTGTCATTTAAAAGCATTCTTAAGATCTCTTACCTTGCTAATATTAGATACTCAATTCCTCCTTTTTTGCTGGAAGACTTTGGCACATTTCTGAGGTCCTGGAATATGGTTTTACATGTCTTTCACCTCTTTGAAGAGAAAAGACAAGGTTTTTCTCAGATATTTTTCTAATTATTTTTATAAAGTGTGTTTATTTTTCATTATTCATCCCCTTTCTGTGTTTATTTTCAGTACTTTTCATATTGAGCTTCTTTTCTGTTTCTGAACCTGTACTTCCATGCAATTTTCTCTGATTGGCTAACAAAAAAAGTTGCCAGAAACGTAATTTAATTTGCTACACTACTTTACAATACTTTTTTGCTCTTAATCTGTACAATTATACTGGGTTGGACTCCCACAGCAAAGCGTTAGCCATTTATTTTTATTTATTTCCATGCGCAAAAAAGAAAATATCTAAGAGAAGTATCAAATTACCTTTTCATCTTCAGCATTTAATATTTTGCCAGATAACTAGGCCCTGGAAACAGTACTCCTTACAGCACAAATGACAGATGTCAAAAAATTGACAAACTTTGGTGGAGAACTACAGAACCAGTTTCTTTGCGTGTGTTTTAAGTTTGGGGCAATTATTAGTGAAATTTGATGTAAAAAAAGCAGAAGAAAATATTAGAAGCAATACTATAAATAGATTATTGAAAACTATTTGGTAGCTTTCAGAGACCTGAAGTCAGCACATGTATTTTCAAGACTAGAAATCTAAGAGTTGCTCCTGAACTAGAGATCAGAGTTGAAAATAGAATACCTGACAAAAGGGGCCCCCATTTCAAACCTGATATATATTTTTGGAATCATTGGACTCTGTGTTCTCTTATACAGCCAGCGTGAAAATCAGAAAGAAAGAAAATGGAGTGCCTACTGAAAATTTTAATGACCACTTTTAGAAGTGCGTTTTTCTCAAAATTGCCCAGTTCTTAAAAAATAAGTATAATCAGAAGTAAAATGACTGTGCTACTGGTTTTTGGAGCATGACATTTTGACATTTCTCTGATTCAAACCAATATTTCTAAAGAAACTTTCAAGATAGTCCCTAGACAAAACACAGTATTGAAAAAACTACTCCATTTCTTTTGAAATATAAATAGAAAGGCTCCCATTGATAACAGTGGGAATGCGCGATGACCTTTTGCTAATTTGAAAGTACAGAAGTTTGAAACGGAGTTATCTGAGACCAGAAATGAAGCTTACAGCCTGAATAATATGTACTGTACTTTTTGTCATTTTTATTGCATAATGCCATGATTTATTTACCATGCTAACGGTGTATGTGAGGATTTTTTTCTTAAGGTAATTAAAATCAGTGATAAAGATGAACCATTTAAAACACCCTGTTACTCTAACAAAACTAAAATGTTTTTACACTGTATAATTAATTTGCTCATTTTTTCCTGTAATGAATGGACATTATCTAGAGATAGAAAGCTACCGGATTTTTGTAATGAATAACAGGAGCTTTTGTGCCTCCTGATGATGAAAGTAAAGGCTTAGATTTTTCTAAAGACTAATATAAGAATATTTCATAAATATTCAGTAATAGCATGACACCTACCCCCCTCAAGCTTTTTTCAAAGCCTGAAATAAAATGGGGAAATCATTAATGAGACCATGTGGAGGTGCAATACGAGAAACTACTCTGTCCTATTGCTGAATTTCTAGGTCAACAAATACAACTGTTCCCTTTTGCACCTGATTCAGGCATTATACAAGTGTGTTACAATACTTTGCTGAAGAACTAGGAGTTCTTGTTTCAGTCACAGCCACTTCCACATGGAGAGAGAATAAATTGAATCCAGAACTGCACTCTGGTGTCACTCCAGAATGCTCCTAAATGATCCTAGAATACACTACATGCTACTTAAAATTTCTGTAATGTTATTTAGTATATTGTGGTCTTATTTAGTGTCATTTAATGTAACTATAATAATTACTGGTTCAACTTTTGGATATGGACCCATGCATTCCTGTTTTCAAATTTACATTTTAAGCCATTACATTATTTTGTTTATTTTCAAAAGGTGTTTGCGTATGGTATAACACAGGTGTTCATTTACGGTGTAACAGTAAAGCTGCCATGACTTTCAGTTTTTCATAATTTCTTGCAAGAATCATGAGGAATTTTCCTCCCTGGTTTTAAAGGACAATTTCCCAGAACAAATTTCTATTATTTTAAATAGCTTGATTTTTTTAAACACTTCTCAATATTAAAAAACTCTTGTTCCAATTTTCTATCGGTATCTGTTCAGAAGACACAAGTATTTCAAGAAAGGGGACAATTTATTGTTATTTTTACCGGACAAAAATGTCCCTTCCTGAGGAGCTACGAGTAGGTTACTGATGTGTGCCTACACGCATGATGGTTTACCCAACCCGCCGTGTGCCGGCGGCCATTTCGAAAGGCGCTGACACGGGGGTGGGGAGCGGAGGGAGAGGGACAGCCCTAACGCAGGTGCAGGGCTAGGTCTGCTGCTGGGAGGCTCGGGGCGGTGACCACCCCCCGTTGTAGTGAAGAGGGGCACCCGGAAGGTTCGTTCGCTGGTAATTTCAGACCTATTTCTCCTCAGAACACCTGAACGAAAGGGAACCAAAAGCCATCGAGCTGGCGGAACCCCGAGAGGCCGCCTAGCGCCTCACCCGGTCTGCGGGGAAACCGGACACCCGCTGCCCGCCTCGCTCTGGGAAACCGCGCGGGAAGGGGGCTGCCCGCCTCCGGGGTGGCTCCCGCCGCAGTGCCCTGCCCGCCGGGGAGGCAGCCCCGCGGGTCACCGCTCGCTCGTCTGCCCGCAGGGCGGCCCCCGGCGAGCAGGCAGCAGCGCGCGGCGAGGCGGGAAGTAGCGCGCCCCACCTCTCGCGATGGCTCGCTGACGACACCGCCCGGTGGTTGTAACGGCCGGAACCTGGCAGTCGCTGTTTACGGCGGCGTAGCCAATGGGAAGGCGGGGCGCGTGGCCGGGGCCGCGAAGCGCGGCCAATGGGAGGGAGGGGCGGTGCGTTTAAACAGCGCAGGTGCCGAGCCAGGCCCTCTGGGTGTCTGGCGGTTGCGTCGCCATGCCCGGCCGCCCCGAGGACTACGAGGTGCTGCTCACCATCGGCGCCGGGTCCTACGGCAAGTGCCGCAAGGTGCGCCGCAAGGCCGACGGCAAGGTGAGGCGGCGGCGGCGGTGGCTGCAGCGGCAGCTGCGGTGGGGGCTGAGGTACCGCTCCGTCAGCCGGGTTTCAGCTGAGTGCTGGCGGCGCTCCGAGCTAAGCGAGCGGCTGCTTTGAAAGCCCCTCTTCCCCCCTGCAGAGCTCTGGCTTGTGTGTAAGTCACCCCCTAAGGCTTTTTTTTTTTCCCCTCCCTAGATCTTGGTATGGAAGGAGCTTGACTATGGCTTGATGACAGAGGCGGAGAAACAAATGCTTGTTTCGGAAGTGAATTTGCTTCGCGAGCTGAGACATCCGAATATTGTCCGGTATTACGATCGGATCATCGACAGAAGCAGCACAACCCTGTACATCGTGATGGAGTACTGTGACGGGGGTGACCTGGCTAGYTTAATTGCAAGGTGCACAAAAGAAAGGCATGTGAAATCTGTTTGTGGCAATTTTGGAATATCTAGCATAAAATGTCTTGGGTGATCAAAAGAAAAAGCTCCAAGTGAAATGTATCTCTTCATAATACCTTCTGAACAACTTCGKGTCTCATCCTTTGGCCCCAACAACTTTTTTGAAATGTGAAAGGGTTGTACAAAATTACAACACTGGTGGGAATTGTGCTAATGAATGCACCAACTGATTGGATGTTTATGTCCAAATAGTAAAAAAAAAAACCCCAAAAACAACAACAAAAAAACCACAACAAACAAACAAAAAAAACAACTGAGCTCTCTTATGAGGCAGAAGCTGTTGGAGGGTTTCTGGATGCAATGCTATGTGTGGTGTTGAAAACATAAAACAGCTCTTGCAGATAAGTAGCTTGATGTGTGGTTCTTCTGGCTTGCCCATCAGTAAAACCACTTGTATCCTATTTTTTGTTAGAACACCAACGCCAAAATACATGAAAGGGAAAAGTGGTTTTGAACACAATGTTAAAAACTACTTTATGTGCCTGCATATAAAGCTTGTGGAGATGCCGAGTTGATAAGACTTCACCTTGGTCTAATCTCAGACTTAGCAGCCTACTTCTTAAGTATAATATCAATTTTCATGTTCTTAGGTTAAATAAGTACATGACACCACATGTGTTGCTTTGTGAGAATAGTCTAAAATGGTACTGCAGCTGCCCCCAAACATATCAGTATTCCCATTTTAGGAGGGTTATATTAAAAATCAGTCCTGTCTTGGCTCTATTATTGTTGTATGTTGCTCATAACAGTTTTAGAAACAGCTGATAATATACTATTAATGTAAGTGATCAAAGGGGCAGATCTSATCGCAAAACCATTAAATTGATGATTGTGTTAGAAGTAATGGAAATGCTACATATTTGTTAGACCCTTCAGGGGAGGAAGGGAATATTATGGGGATTCTGCAACAAAAGTCTAGATGTCTTCCAACATATTTGGAGTGATTTTTTTAAACTTCCATCTTTAAAATAGCATATGTAGATGCCTGTTGCTGTTAGTTTTCTGTAAAGGTGCTGGGGTTGATTCAGTGATGTTTTATAGCAGTAGCATTAAAAAAGTTACAGAACTAAGACTGGCAGCAACTACTTAAACTGATGTATGCTCAGAGAAGACGTTTGTTAAACAATGTGTTCATCTTTCAGGCATTACTTGGAAGAAAGCTTTGTTCTCCGAGTATTGACTCAATTGACATTGGCCTTGAAGGAGTGTCACAGACGGAGTGATGGTGGAGTCACTGTGCATCGTGACCTAAAACCAGCAAATGTCTTTCTAGATGGCAAGCAGAATGTGAAACTTGGAGATTTTGGACTGGCTAGAATATTGCACCATGACACCAGCTTTGCCAAAACATTTGTTGGAACTCCATATTATATGTCTCCAGTAAGACCTCCCTTCTGTGCCTTATATTCCTTCTTGTCCAAGATCTGTTTTCTGCAGTGTTGGTCTCRGAGTTCACGAACGTTTGGGAGGTTTTAATGAAGAGCTATTAGTTTTAAATGCAGATGACTTTTTTCATAGAGTGTATATGTTCTGGAGACAAGGTTATTTTGCAGCTATTTTCATCTCCTTTCTTCCTCACACCCTCACTGCCTTCTAATTAAGGTTGTTCTTCACTAKATAAGTTTTAATATGTTCTTGGAATATTAGAGATGTAAGGTAGTTATGTTGGAGTTCCTGAAAAGGAAAAGGGAAGCTAGAGCTTCATGGTGTTAAGGTAAAGMGCTTATTAAATTACCTCTTGATGGTAGGATTTTAATTTGTGGTGGAAATAAGCAAGAATGAGTTATTTCCCTGATACAGTGCATTTTGTGTGGGAAAGACTAATCTTGACTGAAATACGGARTTCTATCAACTGAAGATCGGTGCAACATGTCAGTCTTCTGCAGTGTAGTACTCCATAACTTGCTAAAATCCTGCTAGTAAGAGTAGCTGTGAAGGTTAATTAAGACGGAATCTTAAAAGTAACCCCAGTAAGAAATGGTTTAATTCAGGTTTGAACAGTAGGTGATTATCCTGCAATAGTAGAACAATGTCATAGTTAATAAACTTAAGATTGTTCTCTTTCTTTAGGAACAAATGAACCACATGTCATACAATGAAAAATCTGACATCTGGTCTCTAGGATGTCTCCTGTATGAATTATGTGCTCTCTCGTAAGTATAGTAATGAATGTGGAAATATAGCTGCTAATGCATCTATGATTAAATTTTGTATAGATGAAAGCTTAAAGGTTTCAGAGACTGGTCCTAGATTTTTATTTCTATATTGGTCTTGACATCAGGTAGTCAAAACAAACCTTTGATTTCAGCTTTTTTTCTTAGTCTGATACTTTTTTAATGAAAATAAGTCCTGTAAAACTAGTGAAAGAATCCAAGAAAAATGTTCTTCTTCAGGCCTCCATTTAGAGCTTACAACCAAAAGGAGCTGGCAGAAAAAATAAGGGAAGGRAAGTTCAGACGAATACCATATCGTTACTCAGAGCAGTTGAATCAACTTCTCAAAGAGATGCTGAATGTAAAGGTAAGAATCAATTACTAATTTTTCCACCTATAATTTGAACTAGTACTGAAATACTAGTTTTCCTTCTCAATTATGAAACAAACGGATCTGAAGTAGTGGTTGCCCTCACCTTGTGGCTGGCAATATCCCTTGTAGGGGAAGGAGGGAGGAATTGTGCTTTGAGTCCATTAAACAAAGGCAGCAGCTCAAGTGTTATGCCAGGTTCACAGGATGCAAAAAGGCTGTCACAATATTGGCTTATACAGAATTTCCTAACAGCACGCTTAGCAAGGTCTTATAACTTCAAGGTTAAAATGGCTCCAGTGTGTTTGAAAGTTGGAAGGGGTTGTTTTGTCTTCATTTTGGATTTTGCTTTATATGGCTAACGTATAGCTCACCCCCCCCCATGGCTGGCATGGGGATGTTGAGAAGAATACTGCATGGGACAATAAAGCTGTAACAAGAACCCAAGTCTCCAACAGGTGTGGATCCTTCAGGAATCAAATGACAGGTAGAGATGCAGAGTGTTAGCTCCAGAACCTGCTGACAATTGCCTCTCTAGGCTCACCACCCCATTCTGCTCTGAAAGGAGTGGGTGCCTGGGCTAGGAGAGCCAGACTTGCAGCTTCTGGAGCTGAAGGCTAGTAACAGCCTCCTACCTCAGCTTTTGTCATCTGGTTGCGCTACCGCTTCCTAACTCCATTTTTCTCCAACTTCTCCTTCACTGTATAACACCTCAGCTGGTTTCCACCTGAGGTGGGTTTTGCTTGGGAATCCCTGGTTTTAGTGTTTCTTGGTTACACATGGAAGCTGTTGGTAATGTCTTTCCTCTAGGATTATTGCCGACCTTCTGTTGAAGATATTCTGCAGCACCCCTTGATAGCAGACTTGGTGACAGAAGAACAAAGTCAAAATTCTGATAAAAGAGGCTGGAGATCATGGGAGCCAGAAAGGCTGCAGCATTCSGATGCTGCAGTGAATGAACTGAAACGGAAAGAACAACAATTACAGGAGCGAGAACAAGCCATTAAAGAGAGAGAGCAACGTTTGGAGCGTATGATATTCCACTTTGGGAAGGGGGTGGCAATGGGATTCTGATTCAAACGAATAAGTGCGGAGGAAGGAAAGGTAGACAGTTTTCAAAACCCTCATTTWAATGCACTAGGATATCTTACTCCCGCCTTCACTACTAGAATTCTGTCTAAAGACTAAAACAAGAATGCTTGGGCTTATTATCTATACTAGTTCTTGGTTTAAGTTATTAAGATATAATTGGCAGTTTGGATAGAGGAGTCTGGTTTGGAAAGATCATTAAACATGAGTGGCAATTAGGAAAGTATATAGAAAAATAGGGTCTGACTATATTGTTCTGCACTGTGCAGTGTAGGTTGCTTTTCACCTATTCTGTGTAAGTTAACATTGGCTGTACTAATGTGTAACCTAAGGTGAGCCTGAGTTGGAGCAAAATATACTTGAGTAAACTGTCAACTGCTTCTATAGAAGCTGTACCCTACAGGTAGCTTGCCTGTGAAACTGTATAGACGGCTGGTCCTCAGGTGTTGGGATTTCCTGCCCACGTAAAGTACCTCTTTGTATATGCAGTAGGCTCTGTAATACAGATTTTAACCATATATATTGTCTTCTGAGCCTGAATAACAGCTGCTGCTGCTGTAAACAGGATGTTTAGTCATAGATGAATTATAGTATCTGGTATCTAAATATTTATGCAGATCCGGTATCATGCGTGCCATGAGTTAATGTGCAGAATAGAAAGTTGCTGTAGCTTCATTGTTGCAGATATGGCAGAGTTTGGGGCAGGCGGGAAGTGTGCCTGGCATTTCAGACTACTTGTCCAGTGCTTTATCAGTGCATTGATAAAGGTGTATCTACGCAGCAGTTATTTGGCTTTGTTTAGAGCCATAGAAGCAGAAATATGGGAGCATCTGACAGGCTATTACTGCTGTCTTTTTCTGCAAGAAAATCCATCGTGCACAATCACTCTAGCTTTAACATTTACATTTTAACACTGTATACTACCATATTTCTACTTCCAGAGAGAGAACGTGAACTCTGTGTTCGAGAGAGACTGGCAGAGGACAAACTTGCTAGGTATCTTACCTATAATCACCTAGAWTAGAAACTCTACAATCTTACAACAAAAAGCTTAAACTTCTCTTTTCAAAACAGAGCTGAAAACTTGATGAGGAGCTACAATCTCTACAAACAGCAGAGGACGTTAGCTTGTGCAGATGGTCCAGGTATGAAAATACGCAAGAAGCCACTTGCACTGGTAAACGTAGGCTGGTATGACCAGAAGAATGCCCCTGATGCTCAGCGTGCTGTACCTAGTCCCATTGTAGCGATACAAACCCCAATTACCTCTGAGTGGTTGGGAAGAGACTCTTGATTTTCTACTTTGGAAAAAGACTTAATGGATGATGCTCAGCCATGAGTATGAGTGATCACTGTCAGCACTGCAGTCTTGTGCTGTTTTGCAAATTAGGTTCTTGCAGTAAGCTAGTGGAAGTGCTGACTTGTAACCCAAACTTTCTCAGAGCTGTACTTACTTTACTTATGGATGTCTCTTTATAGACCTCTGATTTAGTTAATTTTAATAAAATTGCACATAYCTAATCACTTCAATTTTAGTTCAACTTCCAAAAACTTCAAGGTGGGAAATAATATTTGTTGCAAGTGACCCAGCTGTGATTGGTGCATCGTRTAAGCTCTGACGAATGCAAACTGCTATTATCATACTCCAGTTTAACTCACTAGAAAAAAAAAGCTTTGAAAATGTGCTATAATGCTTCCTGACTACCTGTGGTCCAATCTGTTTTACAGTAGTTATTACCTCATAAGTATTTGACCCTCACTTTGGCCTTGATTTTCAGTCCTCACTATCATAAGAGGTAGTATCATCTGTTCATTGCACCCATCTTTAATGGTAAAAATGATTCAAGTATCTAAATGCATTTTGAAATATTGGTGCAATATTAAATGGCTGGGTTCTAAGTAGTACTCTASAACAAAGAAATGTGAACACCCTTAAACATGCAGCAACAATCTCTTCATTTAGTTTTGCTCAGGTAAAGCAAGATAAGCATGTCACTGCCTCTAATACAAATAAAACTGAAGTTGCATTTTTTTCAAGAATTGCCTCACAGCAGGAAAGAACACAAGTAAAATGCCACCAAAAGTTAGTGGTACTCGAGCTATTTCTAACATTTCTGTCAATTTTGASAGTTCCACCTGTCTTTCAATATCTTGTCTGACTTTGATACATTAAAGAATACAAAATTAAGAATAAACTTTCCTTGGGCTTTCTGATGTTGCCTCTACCACTGGATGACTGCAGGCAAATGAGYTTCAGCATTTGCTGCTGTTCTCTTCTGCATCACCCACCACTTTACATGATATTTTGATCTTAACAGGTGTATTAATTTTTGAAGATGGGCAAAACCACTTTGAGCAGTTAATACCTCAAGACAGACAATGCAGAAAAGTGAATACAGTTATTACAAGAGTGACCACATCTTGCAGTATCTGTAGATCACTTGATTAAACGTTTGTCACAATGTTTGCTAGTCTTCAAATTCATTCCACAGTACTCTTGTAATACTATTTCTAAAATTCTCCCTGTACTGATATGAATGGACTAAGTGTTTCTCCAGTATGTTATCAAGATGGCTTCTGTTATCTTCAGTTGCTCTCATATGACTGTCTTTTTTGCAACTGGATTGCATCTCACACATCTTAGATCCTAATTTCTCCTCAAAGTCAGTTGTGTGGTTCACTTCACAGTAAAATGGAATACCAAAAAKCCTGGTTTCTAGGACAGTGTCCTAGACACTACCCTATTTTTTCAGGGATTTTCTGATTCTTAGGGAAGGATTTAATGTTAAAACAGATATAGCTTACTGATATGAAACTACAAAACGCTGAAACATTCAGTTTCAGAACCCCTTCAGTTTGGTCCTCCTCACTTTTCTGTGCTTATTGCATCCTTGCTCTAGCCTAATGAATTGAAAATGAAGGCTTCAGCAGAGTTACGATTAGGATAGTTAGACCTTTGGTAAGGTCTAATTTTTTTTTCCGAGTTGAGCCTTGTGAAGTTGGCTCTTATGAGAGACAACTCAGCTGTTTTAATATCTTTTGATGGTAGTTTTTGTACCCTAAGTCATTAAAACCAAAACAAACTAACTGCCTTTTGATTGTGGCAGTTCTATACAGCTAAAGCATAGCTATACTATGAAAATTCCTGTCCTGGAGGCTGCAGTGAAAGTAACTTGCTAATTGTTAATGCACCTAAACTCATTATTCGTCAAATCAGAGCCTAGTTTGTGCCCGATTGACTTAATAAAAGGATAGAGTTGGAACAATGTGGTTAATGTAGAAAGATCACTGGACAGGTTGGGTCTGCCCCTGCTATGAAGGAAAGCCAAGGTTTTTCAGTAGCTGAGAGCCTAATTCTCCATTTCCCTTTGGAACTGGATTATGTTACTCTCTTGTCCTTCAGAAGAAACTCCATGTCTTTTYTCTTTATGTCAACTAATATTTCCTTAGGTGTTGGGAGATACACCCTAGAAACTACAATGGCATATATCCTTTTACCACAATTATTTAAAAGCCTTGTTTTCGATTTTTTCTCCAAAAATGGAAAAGAATTGTTGCTATGATCTGAAATGCATTTAATGAGATTACTTAAAGCCATAGGTAGTTAGCAAAATGGGTAACAGGGTTAAAAGACATAAGCTAAGCAATAAATGCTGAAAGATGCACTAATCCAGTACTTATTTTTTGATTTCTTAAGATAACGCACTCCTGCTCCCCTTTTCTGCCACCAAGAAGAAAGTACACTTTGATGGAAGTGAAGCGAATGCTGTACCTCCTGTTGATTTGGAAAACTATGCCTTTTCCAAAGGGAARTGCTCTGATCTCAAAAAACGTCTACATGCTGCAAATCTACGGGCTCAAGCACTGTCTGAACTGGAAAAAAACTATCAACTAAAGAGCAGACAAATCTTGGGCATGCGCTAAAACTGTAAGATATAGATGTACAGTATTTAACTTTTTAGAGTTGATTAAATGTATAGGAAGATATTTGTGCCTCCCGCTTTTAAGCTGGAACCTACTGAAAATATATTTTAACAGTTATACAAACTCTTAGTCTACGATAGGTATTTAGTGATACCGGCATAAGAGGTTATAGTATGAAAACACATAGTTTCGATACCAAATCAAACAAGCTGAATGAATTGTATTATTAAAGAAAAAAATATTTTGGTCCTCTTTCTGTTTACCATACATTACTCTTCTGAAAACGCAAAGAATGAATACTGTAAAATAGATTTTGTTAAATCTGGTGTGAAAAACTTTTCAGATGAAAAACATACAGAGGTTCACAATCTGTAGGTTAAAATGCTGTATGTAATGTACAGTACTTGATAAAAGAAGTATTGATACTTTGTATATGTGGAAAAACAATGGCTTTTTGTCTGCGCTTGTAAATATTTTTTACTATCAAAAGAACAAAAAGAGATTTTATCCTATTTCTTCCTGCTAACTAGGTGACCTATCAAAGCAGGCTACTTTTAGTTTAATGTCTGTGACTAATGAGTCAGCTTAGCATAATTGATGAGTTTTATAGTCCTTTCTGCCTGGGCAGCTGAATGGCTTGTCCATCAGCTCCTGACAGGCCTCCTTCAGGGCATAGCATTTGAAATAACGACTTCTTTGGTTTGCCTTGAAACTGTGTTATAAACTGATCCTCTGAGACTTGCTGTCCTGGATGAGAAATCATCCAGGGTATTAGCACCTGTGTTTGGGGACAGGCAATTGTACTTTGAATAGGAAATCCTTATTTTCTTGAAGCTTATGAGGTATCTCCATTTTCCCTTCACACTTTCTGCCAGAGTAGGAGTTGCTCGCTTAAAGTGGTGTAAGTTTCATGAACTGACTCAGACTCATTAATTTAAAAAAACCCTTTGGAACTGTAATGTCTGACATATATTTTATATAAAGATTTTCTGTCTCTGGGTTGAAATGCCATAAAACATACATTCTTAGAAAACAGCTATTTTTCAAAACATTTGTTTCCTTATTGGGCCATGAATGTTATCTAAGGAGGTATTCTAGATGGTGTTTACTCAGAAAAAGAGAATCTTAGTTGAAATGTCAAATTAATTTGGCATATTTGCTGATAGACAAGTACTTGTGTCACCAAACAATAGTTCTGCTCTAGCAGATTCTTAACCACCCATCAGAGCTTATCATATTTGCTTGCATAGTGGTTACTGTTTTCACCACAGCCTTTGCTTAAAAGAATTATAATATGACCATTTGGTTTGCTAGTCTAAAATTACCCAGTGCTAGGTGTGGTTGGAAGTGTCTGGCAGGTATGCACAGCCAAAGTAGCTGTGCCATACGGATCAGTGCAGCTTTCCTGCTGTATTCTTTCATATTGTTTAAGATTCTCACGCATATTTGGAGCGCGAATCCCTGCTTTCTCACCACGTTTGTATATTCAGATTTTTCTGTTCTGTGCCTCAACCAGAAGATCTGCAATGCAGTTCTACTGGCCTTCATGTGGATCTTTATTGCATAGCCCATAAACTAGCGCAGGGTAGAATATGCAGTAGTGTTAGTCTAATCTAAAAAAATATGTAGGATGCAAGAATTTTGTTGTATGCTTTGTCATCCGCAAAATGCAGGTACCAATTAGTGAAAGGAGGAAACCAAGCAACCAAGAAAATAAGTTAGTAGTTAATGATTATGGAAAGACTTTATTGTGAAATGGCTGGTGGTTGCAAATGCTTTGCTTTTAACAAGACCAAACTAAGAAAATGGCTTGAGAGTATTGTTTTTCTTTTTTTTCTTGGAACGTATAGATGGAACAAATAATTTCTGCATTTAAAAGTAAAATACCTTCAGAGCAATACCTTGTCGCAAATGAGTGGTTTAGACGCTGCTTAAAGAATCACYGTCAAAGGTATTGCCAGAAAGTGATTTTAATAGAAATTTACAAAAGCGCAACTTAACAGAATTTGATGGCAAGGTTCACTCTATCTATCACTTACTACATGGATTAAGTATACAAAGGAAAATCGTGTTAGAATTGAGTTGGAATGATTTATACAGAGACTGAGGACGAAAAGGGTAAGGGAGACTCTCCYGTTGAGTCACGAGGTTGAGAGAAGACCCCCTTGCTTTCTAAATTCCTTATGGAACTTAGGTGCGGCTGGATCCAATCTTAGTCTCAAACTTGGACGACAGCTTATGTCTAATACAAAAAGGGTAAGGAGACCCTCCCATTGACTCATGAGATTCAGAGTAGACCCCCTTGCTTTCTAAACTCCTGATGGAATCTAGGTGYGGCTGGATCCACTCCTARTCCCAGACTTGGTCAACAGTTTATGTCTAAGGGATTATATGCGTTTAGCAGCAGTCTAAGGTTCATTCACAGTTTTAAGATGGATAACAAGATTTTAGCAGCACTTAATCATTGACTAATTCAACATTTACAAAGYTAGTAGAGTCTACTACAATCACGACAGTGACTTAATTACAGGTTATGCTTACTATCGGTTATCTAAATCAGTTCACACACACGCACAGACAGAAATATATATAAACGTGTAAAGGTATACCTGTTAAAAATTCCAGAGTCCAGTGAAATATTCATGTCAAATATCTTGGCATTTGTCAACAGGCAAGGGGTTGAGCCTCGAGGACTGTTTCAACCCAGGCCCTGTCATCAGTYGGCAACGGTCCTCTGAATATCACAAACTCAAGAGTTCGTGAGCTCTGAGAGGCGTCCCACTCAGAGGGAGACGCTGGGTGCAGCCCACTGTGGTCCAGGAGAGCTCAAAGGGCGTCACTTAGGGCCGCTGTTTGTAGGGTTGCAAGATAATTGGCTTTAGTCATGTGTTAAAATTCTCAATGTTTCAGTAACAATGGTATTGTTCCACTTGAGCTACAACTCAGGTAAGGGTATCRGGGGGATGACAAATTATCCCCGCTCTCATCCTCCACTTGGGCCAGGCAGCGGAAGTTKCTGGTACGATCAGTACATTCCCCAACATCAGCTATGCAAGAGTTCCTGATACAGTCAAGGGACACTTCACCGCCTGACTCATTACACCAAGGCCAAGGTTTAATGGGAGTTTCTGAGATCATGGAGTGGCCCGGGGCGGGCGGGGGAATGCACCACCACATACCTGCAGCTTTCCTCTGCCTTTAATTCTCTACTGACCTCAAGATGGCACTGTTGCCCTGTAATTGTTGAGAATTTCCTTTAGTCTATTGATACATTCATACAAAATTTAAGATACGATTTAAATATATTTTTACCTGTTTTGTTTCAGAAAATCGTAAGTGTGTTGCTGCAAGATGCTGATTTCCTTAGGCTACAGATGCTTTAGTACTTGCTGGTGCAATTAATTGTAATTATCTCCAATTTGCCATTTTGCATCTTTTATGCATGTTTCATAAAAACAGTTGAATCAAAGCCTTAGTTAACAATTACACTATTATGAATAAGAAATGCTATGCAGAGTGCAAACACTATCGATCACAATGGCAGTAATAAATGAGAACAGCTTAAGTTACAGCTGTAGCATTGAGCTGTTTAAGCTGCTTTACTCACAGTGTCGTCTTGAAGTATTATCACTTTTATATGATAAATGCAGTGTCTCTTGAGGTTTTTGAAATAAGAACTTTGTACCAGTATGTGTCAAACATAGGGGAGGGCATCTTGGAGATGGTCTTTATTATGTCTCAGGATTTTTGCTTTGGAATCCTGAAATTCACATTTTCCTACAAAGGCATAATTGTTTTTCGCAGAGCATGTGTGTAGCATTGGAATCACATTCAGGATGTAATCTTCAAATATATCCAGGAAAATAATTAGACCATTTATGGTAATAGTGACTGCTTATAGAGTGCTTGCAAAACATTGCCATCATGCTGATGGGTATACTTCTCTCTGAAAAGTGAAGGTAAATTGTACATATTTCTATGGTACAGTAAGCCTTATAGGATGATAAAAACGGTGTACACTGTTGAATGTTGTGAGATAAATTCATTAATGTTTAATATCAGTATCAGGAATTTTAATAATATGTATAGTTGTGGGCACACAAATGACATACAGAAGTTACCTCTGAAGTTACAAAAGTTTTATATGCACAGAACATAATTTAGCTCAAGGATAGATTGGAGGGGAAATTGCATCATCTTTGAAAAATGAGGACCAGATCCCTGATTTTCAGCCTTCGTGTGTGACCTTGATCAAGATCCTGTCCTGGGCCTTAGGTTCCCATCTCTATACAGGCTCGTCACAGGGGGGAGCTCAGAGACAGCACTGGGATCCTGTACAGGTCTTCCGCATTTTGGGCAGATTCTTGGTGGTAGTGGCGCAACCACTTTGGTTTCCAACTTTGGGCAGCTGTACATGTACTAGGGAATGGAATTTACTGGGAAAATAGMGGTGAGTTACCAAAGTAATTTATTTAATGATTAGCCTGGTCAGCTGTCCCCTCTGCAGCCAGTTGACCAGGCCATTCCATGTGACTACAGCGCTTAAACGGTGTGAAAGTGCTGGCTAGCCGGGCAGATAAAATGCTTAAAGAAAATCAGGCTTAAATATAGAGGCCCATCAAGCTTCTTCCTAAACGTAAATATCAATAGGTCATTTAATCTCTACTATATCATTGAACAGGTGGAGAGATAAATCCCTCTGGAACAAGAAGTATTAAATAAGTATTAAAGTATAAAATACTTTATCATAGGGAATTTCACATTTTTGCCTTTACTGTTGGTGAGTAACCCTGGAGGAAGCAATCTGGTCCTAATAGTGGCACAAGCTGGTTCACAGGCGCTCACTGCAAGAATCCATCTCCTGCGGGTACAAGAAACAGTGCAGAGCAGAAGCTCCCTGCTATTACTCTTGTCTTCATCCAAAAAAGAGAGATTGCTCCTCACTTACGCTGCTCGTCATCCTAGCCTCCGTGCGTACCTCTTGCTGTGCTGATAAAGTCCATTTCCCRGTAAGCAATGCTTCTAGCATTCATAGTCCAAAATACAGTTGGACCCAGTAATGGTACAGTGACAGCCTTTGGGCCGTGTCTTTGTCTTATTCTTCCCTTGTCTAACTTGTGTGAAGCCAGAGGAATCCTAATATCTATAAAGCTGGTGTATCGGGTGTAGAAGCCGAAGCCTGCCCKGGGAGCCTGCTTAATAGGCATTTCAGCACGGTGGAAGACTTTGGCCTAATTAAGGCTACATACAGTATAATCCACATCAGGTATTAGAAGTGGGTTTTATTTATATATTTACCTTAAAAGTTAGCTGAAAGTTAAATATTAATCTTTACAACTTTAAAAAGCCCCACAGACTGATAGCGTAATGCCACGTATTGTTATACTGCTTTTCCATTTAATCTTGCTTTCAGCCAGATCAGCAATGCTGAGAAGTTACTATACTAGAGGCAACAGCGCCTTTATCTGACATATTATTTTGAAGGCAAAGTGCACTTCTGAGGCTCAGCTGCTATGAAAGGATGAAGCTTTGTTGGAAAAAAATCCTTGGTATTCTACAAAATGGACTCATGCCAGAGTTTTATGATACAAAGGGAAAAGAAAGGCTACAGAGGTACCTAGAATTAGCTAGCTCCAGACAGTCTTTTTTTTATTAGGCTCTTTCTGGGTAAGAAAAAACAACATATTCATTAAAACTTTTGGCTAATTAACTTCCATTTTTGATTGGTTTAATTTTGACTGATGGATGATGCTTGTTGCTGGGCTACCTGGTTCGACCGGAGGTAATTTATGGGCCCAGTTATTACTGCATTATTCTCTACTGTGAATATATTATTGGTCTCAATGCATTATGTCTACTTCCTTGACAACTGAAACTCTCTTGGACATGACATGCAGCTAGTAATAACCAGTAACACAGCTTCCACTGTCAACTTTCGTATATAGTTTTTTGCRGTAAAATTAATGCAACATGCAGATTTATGAGGAATATGGCAGTTACTCAGCAGGTGCTCGAATATTTGGCTAGAGCTAGTAATTTTTTTCCCCATTGTTCATACTAATCTGAAAAACTTTTTTATTTGCAGAGATAGCTGCTAGATACTTTTTTACTGTTTAATCAGCTCTTTTAGCAGGTCCTGCTCTTCTAAGGTCAGCAGAAGCAAGCTTATGCATAATACAAATTTTTGCACGTTTGTGTCATGTCAGTCAAAGTCCCAAGGACACGACAGAAGCCCAGTAAAGCCAATGACAAGCTTTCCTTCAGATTCAGTGAACCCCTGGCTGGACTTCAACTTCATTAGCATTAGACATACTAGACATTCGTAAATACTTACACTTGTTTGCTATTTGGGGAGGAAGAGCATTGCCAAAGACGCAGCAGGAACAAACGATCCATCTTCCTCAACAGAAGTGAAGACAAGCCACTTTAGGTAAAGCTCTTGGCTTCTACCAAATCGGACTTTCCTTGACAAGAATTCACATCAATAGCCCTCTGGCAAGCTTGGGTATCGCACAGACCTCTCTGGAGTTATAGTATTAGGGGACAGTGAATGCATTTTTTTCTGCTCATAATGCGTTTTATCATCCAATTGCAAATAGAAGCAATATTATCTACCTGACCTCTCAGCTCTTCCTAGACCATCAGGGAATACTCCAGTGAACCCAGAGCTAGATGGCTATTTAGGTCATCCAGGAAGTTTAGAAAATCCTTCCTGACAAATGTGTTAAAGTCACTGACCGACCTGAGTGCTAATTGCCATGTAAAGTCTTTTCTGAATACTACTAATCAATCTTTAGATGCCACTAGGGAAAGATAATATGGACTTACTGAGACCTGGATGATAACATAAACAAAGCCATCAGGGCAAATGGCGGATCATGACAGATAATGATTTCCTGGGAGGTGAAGCAAATACCTCCTATGGCAATGATCCACGTAATTAGCTTGTACTGGATTATAAGTACTTTGTGGTTGCAACTAAAAGCAGGAGGAAGCATTAGCATTAAAGAAAATGATATCATCAAGGAAGTATTCAGTTGATTGGAAAAATAACATATTTTTAATAAGAATTATTACAGACTTACCTTCAGGGCACATTTTAAATATTTCTCCCCAGGTGAAATGAAAGCTAGGAAAATCTTCTCACCATTGTGCCAGTTTCTGGAGGGACAAGTGTGACCAAAGAACTGCTGCTGTGTGATGCACTCAAACGGATCCGGCTGCCTGCAAGGCAGGCTGGGGCCTCACTCATCAGGTGTAAGATCGTTTTTCACCAATTTTAATTCAGTCAACTTCAGCAATGTGATGGGCACAGATCAGCAGTGGGATGAATACAGGTGAGCAAACAAGAATGTGTCACTAAATCTCTGTGTAAAATGCATTGAGTAAAATTCCCTGCTCTAAATTTCCCACTCTTCTTCAAAGCCAAATTCCTGTCTCAGTGCTTGAGGTCTCAAGATGAAACTGGAGGCTACAGGGGGACCTCACCTCTGTGCAAAGCCACATTCAGTAGAGCTCCATGTGTTATCAAAAGGGGAAGGGGCATGAAACTATATTTTCTAGTTATTGGTATTAAGTAAAGGACTGAAAACTCGACCCTGCATTGCTTAAGTTCAGGGAATTTCTCTGGGCAGAGCCCTGGAAACCTTGTTTCAGAGGCTTGGGATGGAATTTGTGTATRAACAACCACAGTCTTCACTTGTGCATGTGTTTAACCTCTTTCCTTGTTTCATTTTGCCATCTCATGTTCTGGCTAAAAGAATCCATGGCAGACTCAGCTTGTAACTGCTGCTAATTTGCACTTACTGCTGGCACGGCTGTGGGTGCAAACCAGGCAGTTAAGTGTTGGCAAGAAGCGGTGAGTTAATCACAGCCTTGGAAGCGTGGTCCTCTGCTTGTGCTCCAGGGAATGAGCTCAACTGAATGGCAAAGTCCAGCCAGGGAACTCRGCCTGGGGTTTGTGCCAGGCAGTAACCATGAGTTTTGTTTTCAAATCTGGCTCTGCAGGAACTTCGTACATAAAATCCTAGAGCCTGGCTCAAATTGACCAGATGTTCTAATGGTCACTTGCTTTTTTAATCCTATTTTTTTACAGTTTATATTCCATCTTGAAAGACACTTTCTGGAAGTGAAATAGCACTTGCTACAGAGATCGATTCTAAGCTCAGCATTATTGCAATGATTTGCAGAGTTTGCTAGTGGCCTGCCATATCTGCATTGTCTCAGTTGCACGTAAAACTTCCTGTCAGAAATAGTTGTTTCTAGAGGTTTGCTCCAGGTCCTGCCCCTGCACCCCTTACCAAGCTGTTTCTCTACAACCTGAGCTTGGGCAAACAGCCAACTTTCTCAAAAAAGAAAAAAAAATCGCCTTTATAAAGTGGGATTGAAGAAATTACTATGCTGTGGTGAAGCACTCTGAGAGCTGTACATGCTGAATAATGCTATTTAACTCTTCATAGCTTTGGAGTTATTAGTGGACGTGTAAAGATATACTGTATGTAACCAATTGGCATTGGTACAAAGTTGGARAAAAACTGTGTATGTTTTGTTTGGATTTATTATTGTTATTATCATACAAACATGCACTACCAAAGACACTGTCAGCTTTAGTCCTAATCCAGTATCCCACAGTACCAGGCTRTGAATAAATATCTTTTAGTGATCCTACAGTAAAATCACCAATTGTTCTCTTACAGAAAATCAGAAGCATCAAGAAAAACACTCAATAAAATCAAACCTCTGCAATGGTAAGGACAGCTTTCATCATATGCAAACACAGAATTGTCTTCTACTCTTTTTAGGAACCAAACACTAAACAATTAGCCTCTTCCCCCATTTACAGGCTCATTCTTGCTGGTGACTCRGCCTGGAAGAACGGTAGCTGCTCACTTCTTTAATGCCAGGGGAACTACTTATCACACTGTAAATAATTCTGTCCTGTTTCAGCCTCAGCAATGCTGAGAGACAGGCCATGTACCCAGTCTCAGCACYGCATGTCCCTAACCTTTAAGACCCCTGATTACCGGTGAGGTCCCTTCCTGTCCTTGGTAAATAATAAATAAGAATAAATGCATGAAAAGAATACTAGACATTTCTCAACCTGGGAGTTATTCTAAGGAAACTCAGGACTTCYATTACCTGGCAATGAGATTTTTGGTTTGTTTTAAGCATGTAGCTAGTAGAAACAAACCCATGTTCATATATTGTCTTTGCACAACTATTGGGTCCTTCACAACACACCAATGCAGACCACTAGGTAAACTGGAAATCYCTCTGTGGCAACATCTACCCTTCTAATTTCATTAATTAATTTAATATCAGCCTTCTGATTGACAGCCCAGTAGCCTGACTTCCTCCCTTCACAGGAGAGAAGTTCACTCTGAATTAACAGGGTGAGACTGTCTCTATACACAGTTGGTGCTCTGCTTTCTCATCGAGGTTGCTCAGATTAGTATCACTCTTGCTTATTTGTTTTAGGAATTGGTTACTTCTTCAAAAAAGAGAATATTTTTAAGTAATTTTATACAGATTACTGAGGAGGTATCAAATGATAATATTTGATATCTTTTCCTCTTTTTTTATTTTGTCTGAGCTAATTCTCCTTTGGCACGGCAGTGAGAGTGGCTGTTTAAACAACAATAGTTTATTTACAGCTACTTGGGGTTTCATTGTCATTTGTCTGGGATGGTAGAAACATTAACCCTAATTCAGCATTGTCGGAAGCAAAGGATTTCCATGTAATTGCTTTTGCAAGGTAGATGTTATAAATGAGAATTCTCATTTAGGACCCGTTTCACAATCACTTCTTCCTCTGTGAGTTATGGAGAAATTTTTTTTTTTTCAAAATTTGGGCTAATTATCATAATAAAAAGTCCATTGAYCCCTTCAGCTGTTGTTTTAGGGTCATCTCTTTGCAGCATATTACTTCCGCATTTTCTCTCATATTGATCCTCATTAATGTTTTATTTATCTACTTCTGAAACATGCCCAATACCTGGACCTGAGTGATCGGTGGCTGCTCTTGCCAGAAGACACTGGCAGCCAGGGGATAGCAGGACTGCAGGGCTAAGATACTGGGGAATGAGATGGCTTCCCATGACCCGAAACCTTTCCATCACTGCTGACTAGATTTCAAGAAGACACTACACAGTTTAGGCAGGAGCCTGAGTGAGAATCTGTGAGTCAGGGTTTAAAGTCGTATCAATGCTACAGCTCCTAATGATCAACCTTTGAGGAATAACTTGAGAACTTGTCCTTGAGATTATCAGTAATTTTTTCCTCCATCTGCCTTAGAGCATCTGTGAAGGACAGGGGATTTCCAAAGAAACCTGTCCTTTTTGGCAAAATATATCCCAATAAGAACTGTCTTACTAAAAGCTCCACATAAATGCTGAGCATTTYCTCCACTGACAAGACTTTTATGTTTCAGGCCGGGTGATGTCAGAAGGATGATAGTGTGGGTGCTCAGCAGTTCTGGGAGACACCTGCCTTATGTCAGACACTGATGAACTGAGAGGTTTGCAAACAGCTGAGGAAAGTTGCTGAAATATGCAGAGGTAGGGCAAGATTATTAGGCTTTGTTGTTCGATTGTAAATGCAGGAGGAATCCTGGCCCTGTGGGAGCCATTGATGCTATTGTGGCCTGGGTTGCATACAAAGTCCTGCATATTTGATTTAGAGTGTTTATTTGTTTCCAAACCTCTTTCCCCACCATCCCCCACCATCCCTTTCTACTCTCCCTGGGGATGATTCAGTGGAATAAAGCCACATAACACCCATCCAGCAAAAACACTTGAGGACAGACCTTAAACAGAGTAAGTGTTTTATTACTTCCTGAAGAAGAATGTTTTTATAAAGTGATATCCTTATGTCTATTACAAATAATACATCTTATTAAGAAGTCATTTTAGCTAAAGAGAAACCTGTAGAAACTGCCCCCACTGTCCAACAATCAAGTGAGGCTGGCAGAAGGAAGCAAGAACTTTGGATTTAGTAAAAATAACTAACTCTGCCTATTACTTGCTTTTGATTTTTTTTTTCCTCTTGCTGCTTTTGCTGCATCTTGTCTGTCTGCTCCATTTCCTTTGTATTTTTCAGTGTTTCAGTGGTGTTTTCTTTACTGGAAGAAATAAAGCCCAGGGGATTACACTGTTTATTTGACCACTGTACTAGTCTCCAGCACCAGGCAGCCAGTCTCCCAGGACTTAGGAAAGCGGGGATGCTTGCTCTTAACCTTCCTCCTGAACTACATCTATTCTGTGTGTGCGCACATGTRAGCACTAAACCGATACCTCTAACAGTCACACCATTAGAGGGAAGATGGCCACATTTGTAATTGCCAAGATTGTGTGCGAAYAGATGCCATGCTACAGTTGTAGTCATCCGAAATTTCCCAAGCTGAGACCATCTTGGAAATGCAACTGCTTCCCCTTTTCACTTTAAAAGCAACAGCCCTGAGAATTTTTAAGAGGGCTGAAGAACCCACTGATCTCACTGAAACTGCCAGGGGAAGGAGATAGCAGCACAGAAATTAGCATGCTAAATGCAGGCCGGTATTTACCTTGGGTATCTTGATACTGTTTTGATGTAAAGGAACATTGTATTCTCCTCAGTGCTTTGCTCCAGAAGCATTTCTCCAGCAGTAAAACCGAAAAAGCAGGTTTAATTATTAGCTGCTTTGCCACCCCGGTGGCTTCAGCAGGCTGCGTGCAGACTTTGCAGATGATGGCACTCAGGCACACCCAAAGGCTGCGCAGGCAGTCTTGAAAGGAGAAGCTGGAGGCGACCATTCCCCTCTAAAGGCTCCACCTCTCCCAGATAAACAGCTGTACAGGAGCGAGTCCGAGGAGCCGGTTGCAGTGCTGCTGCTCCTGCCAGCTTGCTGTGGGCGGGAGGGYCGCCGAGCACAGGTGCTACCCCGGTGGCCCAGAGGGACGGATCCGTGCAGGGTTCCCTCGCTGGGTGGAGCAGACCGTATAGAAACATGAAACTGAGCTGCCTCCAAGTTTGGGGTTGCCCTGGGGCATGTCAGTCAGAGKGTAGGGCACTGAGCTCCAAGCTCTGTAAGCAGCTGCGGGAGCACTGAAGGCTGAGCGCCTGGCTGGGGCCCGGGACTCGGCACTGCTTGCAGCCCCCTCCGCTGCCCGTGGCCCTGCCTTTTGGGCAACCCCAAGGACGCTTGTCATAGGCTGAACGGGATCAACATTCACTTTTTTACCCGTAGCTGGATTAGGTGGCGTGCAAACTGTGGGGGTTTGGCTGCCAGAGAGGGATGTCTGTGTGCAGGGACCTGTGTTATCATCCCAACCAGCACGAACAGGCTGTGTGACACAGGTACAGGGGTGAGAGAGAGACTGAGGAGGTCAGGAGGACACTGTGGTGTGTAGGGCTAGGATGACTCACCTCAATAAAGAGAAGGCTCAGTCCTGCTACATGTGCCAGTGGGAAGCACTGGGCCATGTAGCACTGCCAGACTGCCCCAGCTGCCCCGACTAACAGATCAGGCCAGAGTCAATGCCAGGAAAGCATCACATATCACCATGGTGAATTATAATGACGGAGATCAAGCAGCTGCTCCTCTCCCTCCCGCAACACCTCCCAGCCTACACGCTGCCTGCACGTTGCCATACCGAGCATTTCAGGACGGGCCACACACGTGCACACCCAATTCCCTGTTCACCCACGCAGAGTGTCCTGGAGGGCAATCCACCAGCGTGATTGCCTCCCACGGCGGACTATGTCAGCCCAGCCTGTTACGACTCCTTGGGGAAAYGCGAACACACAAACACTATCGGCTGCCTTTCTGTGCACTTACAGGCTGCAACCAAGTCTCCATGAATCTGAAATACCATGTGGGAAACATTTTTCCCATTTAGGATTAGACATAAAGGTGTTGGCTATCATTATTAACAAGCATAGAAGCTCTGAAGACCAGCTTGAAAAAGACATACCGATTCATTGATTTTTGACAGTCAGTGTCTATATATATGTATTCTGATAGTGCTTATAGTGGTTTTATATCACTACASTGATATAAAATGCACGTACCAGTGCATTAACAACACTGGTGTGCTGTGATGCTGCTCATCAAATAAGCACATATTTTGCTTATTTACATATTCCCTTTTTTACAAGGAGAGTATCTTCCTATAGGGAAATTTCCAAGAAACAGATAGGCTCTGGTTTATCTAATTAGCAAAGGCATGAAGTAGGTCTATTATATGTGGCTAATAAAAAAATGAATAAGCATATTCCTAGAACTTTAGTTGGCACTGTTCACGATCCTRAGTATACACAGTTTAACTGCAGCTTTTTGCGCAGGAGCTTGATATATGGCAGGAAAAAGACCTTTATATCCACTGTTAACTAACCAGATAATAGACGTTGTTAGTCAATAAGGGAGATGAAGCACATATTTCACAAACAGATTACTTGGAAACTTGATGGACGAGTCCTTCCTGGGACAGCCACAGTAACTGCTGTATTTAATATTTGCTTTGTCATCTTAGCAGTGGTAGAAATGGGTTCCCGCCACTGGCTCTGCAGCTATTTGGCACATCATTTAATCCACCCATGCTGATGTGAACTTTTGTTTTCCCAAACATTAAGACGGAAACGTCTGGCTAGATATAAAGCAGGTCAAGATAAATAAAGCTTTCAAGAAGCAATGTTCACAGTCACTATTTTGCTATGCGAATAGCCATTCATAATGAACTGTATAGAATTAGCTTGTAAGATTTAGATGAAGGTTTTTTGAAAACTCATGCCTGAAGTGAGGCTCCTCCATGCTTAATCACCTATATAAATGACCTGCTTTCCAAAAGCAGCCACCACTCCTGTTGGCTTCTGAGGGAACTGTTGGCTGCCCAGGACTAATTAAATCAAAACACCTCCTCTATGCCTGTGAATTTTAGCTTGGAGACACAGCTTTGAACATCACATTTCTAGTATATTGGTATAAACATTAGTATTAGCAGGAGGGGCCACTGGATTCTACTCTTCCTTCTGACATTATTCAGTTTGTGACACTAAAGAACTCACTTAACTCATACTTTAATGTACGAATAAGAAAAACCCTTGTCTTATAATGGGCAGAACTAACACTTKGGGGCACGAGTCGCCTCATTAGCCATTGACCTAATCTCTGAGCTATTCACACCAGGCTTTCTTTATRGTCAACAACAGAAATGGGCACTCTAAGGATGGGATTCATCTAATCAAGTACATACTGCTGTAGGAGGAGATAAACCACACTGCAGACTCCACTGACAAAGCTGATTAGATCTCTGCTGACTCTAAAGGGAGACTCGTGATCTGAAGATGTTTGTGTGTCAGCTACCAAGTCCCAGACATGAATCCCTCCCTCATTGTCCAGYTGAGGCTGTGGTTTCAAGATGGGCTGTTGCCAGTATACGGTCACACACTTTTCCCTGCCCTAATCACATGGTCCTATGTGTCAGCTCTAGCAATCCTGCAGCCCTAGGTAAATAGGATTAACTTGCTGAACTGGCTGAAAACTAATGCTGAAGAAAAAGAATTTGGTTTTGGTTGCACTGGCAAGCAGAGCTGATGCCCCTCATGGCATCACATGCCCCAATTGCTAGATCTGAGGCCTGGCTGGGGGCAGGAATGCCATTTCTGAAGGGGAAGTGTGACTGCCCTTTTTGGCACCAGCTTTTAGTTGGACCGGCTTAAGTTGACCACTGCCTCCGTGGAAGGCAGTTCTGAAAATGAATAGATTTAGTTACAGAACATAAAGTTAACATGTTTATGCTTACTATTTTGGGATATGATTTGACAAACATCAAATACAATTGATCCTTGAAAAGAAAAGAGGTGATGAGACATAGCACAGACCTTCATGTCTCCATCCTTATGTGAAGGCCATGTTTGGTGCCTGGGGAAAGGAGCAGTGTCCAGCAGGTCTCAGAGTTGGGATCGCAGCACGTTCCAAATCACAGCATCAGCCCTGGGGAGAGGCGATGTTAAATGATCAGGACTGAAAAAATGTTACTTCTGCTCTGGGAAAACATGCTTTTCAAACAGATCTCAAAATGGTTATCTGCAGAAAATGTTTACAGTGGGTGCAAACTTGCTTTTAGTAGATGGCATTGATTAKATGACATCATTTGCTAGAATGGCTTCTTTCTAAATATCTCCAGCTTAGAAAGGGCAGTCTTTAGCATGAGCTTGGCTAATGGCTGATGAACAGCTATTAACAGCACCTACAGACCTAAATGTGATCTAACGAAAACACTTAAAGCAGCAAAATAAATGGTGTTTTTACACCATTTTTACACAGATATAGCCATTTATGTAATAAAGAGAAATTCATCCATCTCAAACTGATACAATTAATATCTAATATATTAAATGGTAAAATGATGAGTATGCTAAAGCTCAGCCACCTGAAGGACTTTACATGAAAAAGACTTTGTGTCATCAAGAGAGAAGGATGCAGTTTTTGCCTGATGTGTGTTGTGGCAGCAAAAGCAGCAGAGATGTGTGGGTAGAGGAGCTAGCTGGAAGCACCAGGTGTACCTGGGTTGCCTGCTGAGGATCAGCCTGAGGCTGCCCTCCGGGTCAGACCTGTTGATGCTGGGTCAGAGTGGGAGCCTGTGAACGTGTGTTGCACAGGGGCCCCCATGCCCGAGCATGCCCTACTAGTCCTGTGCCACCAGGCTGTTTGCCATGGTGCAGGCGGGCCTGTCTTGCAGAGTAGAAACGATAGGATGTGCCATATCCTGCGCTCCTGGCTGTTCCAGGAACCACCCTCTAAGCCCTGTATATACACAGCCAGCGTGACGGCTTTCATTCCGATTTGCCTGGGGATCTTCCTCTTCTGAGCCAATACTGTTCTCGTACTAAGTTCTCACATTGCCTAGTTCAGTTCACGGGACTGAAATCAGATCTTTGCACAGCGTGCCCTTGGTGTCACTGAGCTCCCAGGAGATACGGAGGTGAACCAGCGGGCCCCCATTCATCAGGGCAAAATGTGCCTCYAAAGGGCATTTCTTCTTTAGCAGCATCGCACAGAGGTGTTTTGCAGCCTCACACAATTCAAAGCTGCACTACTTGAACTAGTTTTGAATTGACTTTTCAAATGCCAGAACGTGCACGTTTATGATTTCCCTAGAGTATTAGCTGTTCTTGTAGGGACTTCTAGGGACTTACCTCAAAGGACCTGAGTGACCTGCCTGCAAGAGACCTTTAGAAATCCTATACCAATGAAATCCAGCATCCTATAGTGACAGTGGAAATCACTGCTCCCAAATAACCAACTTTGACACCAGAAAATATTGTATATTCTCTGACAGGGCCTGATATTGTAGGTAGGTGGAGCAGGCACCACAGCGATTAGCACACATCTCTCTCTGTGTCTGTCCTCAGCAAATACCCATTGATTCATGGATACTCATTGCCACAGGCCCAAGAGGATTGGCTTAGATTAGAGCTAGCGATCTCATGTTCTTTCTAAGGATAATAAAATGCACAGCTTAACAATATGATTTATTAAAATGCCATATGAAGGATAATATATTTCAGTAATAATTAAAAATGTTACTAACCAATCAGCTGCAAAGACATTTTTTCATTCCCTGAATTCCATATTTACAGAATTTTTCCATCCCTGTTGAATCATTATTACTATCTTTCCAGCAGAGAACTGCACTGTGTGCAAAAGTGAATAACACCACATTTTTTTCTGACTTTTTTCCTTTAATGATTAATATGGTGGTGATTTTTCTAGTAGTATCCACTTGAGCATTGGCTGAATAAGGTATTAGCTCTAACTAATACCTTATTAGTATTAACTTCACAGCTGATTAGAGCAACTATTTTGCCTGCCTACTTGTGAATTTTAAGAAAATACTAGTTGTACCATAAGCAGACAAAGTGGTAACCAAAGCAGCCAGGAAATGCTCGTAAGTCCACCGAAAAAAAATGCATGTTCATTAAAAACAGTTATAGATTGGCTGTGCAGTTAATTGTGGCAGAAGTTATGAAGCAGTTGCAGGCTGCCAAATGCCATTGGATCAAATGAATGGCTCGATAGTAAGAGAGCAAAATAACTAACCTAGAAAAGAAAGACCAAAACTGGACATAAGAAAGGCATACTTTTAAAACAGTTGTTTCTCTATTAGGAAGAAAAAAATTCAGAAGGAAAAGAAGTGGTTTTTTAACCTGCTTTGCAAGGTGCAGAAGTATAGCTGATGATATACTGACCCCCTCAACTTGTCTGGAGTTCTGCCACTGATTTCCAGAGAGCCCAGATTTCACAGACACAGTAACCAGGTAGAAGAAGAAACCGCTTTATAGAGCAAGATGTTCTTCATTTCCTATCTTAATGCCAATGACAGCTATAGTCTTTCTTCACAGGTCATAAGCAAAGGCATGTAAGCACATGCTTAACTTGCCTCTGTTCAAATAAGGCCTTTTAATTACCTGCAAACACATTTAAGTCCTTTCCTTGACAAAGCTGCTTTCCTGAATCAGGATATAACAGTGAATTTGACATAGAGCTATGTAAGCAGTAATACCCACTTCATTTGTATCGTTTTTCACTACAAGGAACAAACTTGTTTATGTAGGTAACTGGACAGTGAATGCTTCTGTTTGCTTTGGTGTTGYTGATGGATCTAATTTGAAGAAACCTTGTAAGGACAGCTAGCAGAGAGAGACACTGCAAGAAACGCAGCCTAAAATGAACACTGACAGCCTTGAAGTGGAACAGACAGATGGAGTCATGTTTGCCAGAGTCCCACAAGCCTTTATTAAAAGCAGACAGGTCTGATGACTGCACAGAAAGGGAACAAGTTAGGTGTTAAAAGGAGGCAGTGTGCTTTGTAATAGGGGACTGCATGAGCGGCTTATAGACAGGGTTTCACCTTTTCCCAGTGGAAAGGCATGGAGTGATGAAGAGCCCTCCGTGGCTGAGCTCTCACCACTTGCAAACTTATGCAGAACTTCAAAGGAAAAAGCAGTGACCTTATTTACTCAGCAAACACACTGAGCAATAGTGAATCTCCCAACCAAAGTCCTATTCTTCCCACAGTGCTCAGCTGACATAAGATTGCTCAGCAGCACTCAGTGCAAAACATTTTACCTCAGAACAGGCGACAAGCAGCAGCTTTCTGTTTAGCCTTTCCCTGTCTTGTCACCCAGTTCTGAGGTGGTATGAAGCTGCATACCGAAGATTCAGAGTTACTTCTCTCCCCGCAGAACACAGAGCATTTACGGTAAGTAAACAGATTTGGAGACGGGTCCTTTCACACGTGTGGACCGGAAGCTGAGCCAAGAAAGAATTGGGTGAGTCACGAACAATGCCTGGAAGCCTAAAAAAAAACCCAACAAAAAACCTGTAGTCCTCCCTACTTTGAAGACATACTATTCTCCTCAAAAGCATAAGCAGGAACAAAATGTTCTCCTGTAACACCCCATTTATGGCTTCATTAGGTACCTTTATCAGTCACCTTGCCATTAGTCTTAAAATTCATATCGTTGCCAGATGGAGAGCTCTAAATTTAGGAACTATCCCTGTTCCTCCTGGATGCTGATGTATGCTAATACAATAGAAAAGCCTGGGAACAGCAGTGTAGAGCACACTGGTTTACAAGAAAGAGTCTGGGGAAGAGGTAGCGATGTGAACTCGTGTGTGGTCCAGCTGCCAGTCTATGCCTGACATGGCCGGCAGCAGGACTGGGCTGCGACAGGGGATTATTCATTAAAGTCCCTGTATTTGAAGCCAGACAACAGTGGCTGCTGGGTCCCATAGGACAAAACTATACGCCCCGCCCTATTCATCGGGGAGCAGTGGAAGGCCTGAGGAACCATTATTACTTCCCACCTGGGAAGAAACCATGCCCTCCCACTCTCCTGAGGTATATGGTCCGTGTCTTGTGGCTTTTGGTCCCAAGGGGGATTCAGTATTCAGCCTGGTATAGTAGGAAGAAAAACTATCCCTGGACAAGGGCAGGATCAAGAACATGCGATCCTGTAAGGGGAAGAAGACAGCAGCAAATTGACGAATTGTATGGTACCCTTGAGCAGATTAGGTGGTCTCGTGGTGGAGAAATGTTACAAGGATCACAAATTGATCTAGACATTGTTTACATGCCAAGAAAGAAGCCAAAAAAGCTGTAACTCCCCGCCTTTAAGTCAGTCAAAGCTCTTGACACAGTTTATGTTCAATGCCGATTAAGTTTTATTCATAAGGGTGGTACTGATACTGATATCCTGTTTACTTCACTCAGGAGGGGACTGAGTACTTTTAATCAAGAAAATTATGATGACATCACGGAGGCAACCAACTAACACTCAGTTTCAGTAATTCCTGAAGTCCAGCCAACGAGAGACATTAAACTCCTTGTCCTCCCTTCCTTCCTAGCTAAATTCCATTGGATTAACACCAATCCCTGTAAAATGATAACCCACTCCACCTGCAGGAATTAAAAAAGGTTTGAGCTGTGCCAGTTTCTTTGACCCATATATCCTAAATTTGGGTAATTCTTCCTTATTAACTAACGGCCTTGTGTGGGGTGAGGAGGAGAGGACATGGGCATGTTTCGTTTCAGTGTAATTGCTGGTCAGCTTCCTGTTTATTTACAACATCTTATTAAATGATATTACGGCATATGGGAAGTAGATGAGGAGAATGTTATAGCAATCTAATTACTGACTCTTACAGTACTCTTTACGATGGTCATTAAAGCATTCCATATGGGTTCCTACTGCTAAACTAAAAACACAGCAGACCTACATTTTGACATACGAACAATCTCACAGAAAACAGGGTTCCAGGCCACAGGTTAGTAGAGCAGTGCCTGTGGTGCCCAAACCGTGCCTGCAATGTAAAGAGCACAACTCTGCAGCGTAAGTGAAGAAGAGGGGATGGCACGCACAGATTCAAGCAAAGTGGTAGACAGATGTGGACTCACCAGGACTCTGCTGAGCTTAGGGGAAGCCTGTCCTGAACTCCTGGTCTCAGTTATGCTTGTTGATAACTCTTTTCTTGTGGAAGCGTGAACACCTTCTGCCATTTTACTAATGAAATGAGACTAGCTGTCCAACTCCAGCTGTCAGGAACCCTGAATCATCATGATCCCTTTGGAATCTCCAAGTAGATCAACAGGCTTTTACATTCTTGCTAGATCTTTCTTTTCAGGGCACCAGTTTTCTTACTGCCTTTATATATTCATACCTGCAGCTATGCCTCTTTAGCTACAAATAGCTATGGCTATTTGTTTCCTCTCTATTTTCCACTCATGGAATATTCTTGGACACTCTCTCTTGCTGCCATGTTTGTTGGCTCCCTGGAACACAGCAGGCAAAGTTAAGAGGTCAACTCTGCCTTTTTGAAATTTTTGTGATTTTTTTTTGGTGATTTTTCTAGATGTCTCAAAATACTTACTTTCCCTTTTCTTTCCTTTTTTAACCACAAGTTTTATAAAACTAGTTGTATCTAGGGACTGATTTTTTAGCATTTATGTATTTTTGCGATATTACAGCTTTTCCAAACTTCCTCAAACAAAATTACTTATTCTCTCCAAATTTTTTAAACATGAATGACTGCTCATCAGTTACCGTACTGCCCTCAGTGGCACAAGCGGAAGGAAAATTAAATAGAAATCCCCCCACAGAAATGCCAAACCTCAGACAAAACTAGGAGTTAGAAAGGCGGTAAGAAATAGCTGTTGGGATGTACTGTGGTGCGTGTGGTAGCTGGAAAATGGGCCCATTGATTTGACAGCTAGGGATGGGTGCTGAGTCCGTGCAGTTCGCGGGCCGGTCGCCGGTTCCTTCCGCCTCTCCGAGCAGGCAGGTGCGGAGGGGCCGTGGCCGGGCAAGGCCATTTCTGGTGCCTCAGGAGCTCCAAGGCCGGCGCGGCTCCTGCTCGTATTTGTAACCCGACAGGCACAAACCACCCTCCAGTAAAAGCCAGGGCTTCAGCACGGACAGAGGCGGGAGCCGCGGACGGCCTCGGCCCTGGGGCAGGCTGTCCGGGGGCGAGGGGCCTCCTCGAGCACCTCCCCGACACCCGGGTCTCGCGGTGCCTGCGCGGGCTTTCCCCCCCACAGCCACCCCGGGTCCCGCGGCTGCCGGCGGCGCAGACCCCCGCGGGGAGCTCGCCGGCGCTGGCCAGCGCCCGGGGCTGCCCTCCCGCCGCGCCGCCCGGAGGGGGCGGCTGGCTGGGGCCTCGCGGCTCCCGCCCCGGCMCCTGACGGCAGAGCCGTGCGCCGCGACCGACGGCTGTTAGCCCGCCCCGGCCCCCTCAGGAAGCGGCCGGTGCCGACCCTAACGGACCCCGCGTGACGTCACAAAGGCCCACCGCCCGAACGCGTGACGTCACAAAGCCCCCCCACCCCGCGCGACCCCCCCCACGGCGGAGCGGGCCCTTCTGCCGCCCGGCCCACAGGGGGAGCCCCGCCCCCGAACGCGCGCCGGGCCGGGGCCGTGTGAAGCGCACCTTTTGCACGAGTCCCGCTCGCCGCGGGGCGGGACTTGCGGGGCGGCGGGCGGGGGAGGTGGGGGGGAAGCCGACGGGCTCAGCCAATCGGAGCAGCCGCTCCCGGAACGTCAGGCGCGGCCCCGCCCCCCTCCTGCGGCCCGGCCCGGCGGGGCGGGGCAGCCGAGGCCAAAGGGCGGTACTAGTGGGGCGGGGCCGCACGTCGCGAGGGCGCGCAGGCCAATGGCGAGCGAGGCGGGAGGCGGGGGCGGGCGGGCACCGCCGGACGGGGGGGCGGCGGCCAATGGGGCGCGAGCGGGGGGGCGTGGCCGTGCCGGCTCGGGTTCCGTGTGGAAAGAGTGAGGGGGCTCGGGTGCAAAGTTTGCTCGCCCAGCGGCTGCGGAGGGAGCGGCGGTGGCCGGGCCGGCGGCGGCGGGGAAGGGGCCGCTCTCGCCCTCGGGGCTCCGCCGCGCCCGCGGGCCGCTTGCCGCGCCGACCGCCGGCCGCTCTCCTCGCGCCTCCGCCGGGCCGGGCCGGCAGCCGCTGCCCCGGCGCGATGTGCGGGGGGATGGCGGCGAAGGGGCCGGGAGGGCCGCGGTGGTGGCAGAACCGGCGGGCGCGGCTGCTGTGCATGCTGGCGCTCACCTTCCTCTTCTTCGTGGTGGAGGTGGTGGTGAGCCGGGTCACGTCGTCGCTGGCCATGCTCTCCGACTCCTTCCACATGCTCTCCGATGTCATGGCCCTGGTCGTGGCGCTGGTGGCCGTGCGCTTCGCCCAGCGCACCCGCGCCACCAAGAAGAACACCTTCGGGTGGGTGCGGGCCGAGGTGATGGGCGCCCTCGTCAACGCCGTCTTCCTCACCGCCCTCTGCTTCACCATCCTGCTGGAGGCCATCGAGCGCTTCACGGAGCCCCACGAGATCCAGCAGCCGCTGGTGGTCATCGGCGTGGGGGTGGCGGGACTCATCATCAACCTRCTGGGGCTCTGCCTCTTCAACCACCACGGTGTCGGGGGCCACGGCCATTCCCATGGCCATGGGCACTCGCACAGCGGCAGGCAGCACCACCGTAGCGGCCCCAAGACCGAGCAGCCACCCAGGGATGGGGAGGCTGCGCTGCACCGGGAGGAGACCAGCACCTTGGTGGAGAACTGCAGCAGCTCCAATGGAGTCAGCCAGGAGAAGCTAGGTAAGCCCTGCAGCACCTCTGTCCCATCCTAGAACAGAAGCGCCAGGAAAGCRTGAGAGGTCCCTTTCCTGAGTAGGGTGGTGGGCATCGTGGTCCCACCTGGTGCAAGCTTCGTGGGGACCACCTGTCCTTCCTCCTGGGGAAGAGGCAAGAAATTTTCTTAGCGGTGCTCTGGGGCACACGGCTGTTGCAAYTCTACCTCACACCTTTCCTTCAAGTGCTAAAAGGAGCGCCCTAAGTTGTGTGTTTGTCTTGCAGACAGGTCAGAGTGTGAAGGATTCTTAGGGTAAAGCAGTTTGCCTTGGAAAAAGTTGGTGCTGGTGGAGAAGGCACATGACAAGTGTTTTTTGCCTAGCGACACAAGCTGTCACAAGACGTTGCCCTAATGCCATCTGAACTGGCTGCACATCAAATAGAGTGCAGCTCAACACCTTGGTCCTGACAGCCGGATCTCTCCATTGGGTCGGTTATTAGCCAGCTGAGAAGCTAATCTCAATCTGAACATAACATACTAAAGTGTATTCCATTGCAATAATGTTGTACTTCTTCATGACAGATGTATTCATAGGAAGAAATCTTGGAAGTTACCAATCAGAACTGTGGAAGTCATGCAATAGGCACTGAATGTGGAGCTCACTGATTTCAGAGTATATGCGTGGTTTCTTTGAATTAGTTTTCTGTAGCTTTCTAAAGCATGCACCTTCCCACTCACTTGCACATAGAGATAAATTTAAAATCTTCCCTTCCCAATTGTGATCAAACTGTCTGTTTTGTGGGAGGGAATTTCTTGGGTTATTTTTTTAATGGATCCAGAAGCCTGGATAGTTTATTTTGAAGTCACTTGRTCGAAGCCAAGTACTGCATGGTAGCAGAGTGAAAGGTGCATAATTGCCGCTTCTCTCCTTTAATCATATGGCATCCCTGTTACCAAGAGGAAGGGGTTTCAGTCTTCAGAACCCATGTCTCTCCTTTATTTTCAGGGCAACATCAGGAGACCACTGTTTTAGCTTAAATTGCACTTTAATTGAGCAGAGTGAACTTTGCTACAGTTTCGGTTTTTCTGTKGTCAGAGGTTCCAGTAGGCATTTGAGAAACTTAGCAGGTTTTTTTCTCTCTCTCTCTCCCCCTGTCTCTCTCTCGTGTTTTGACTCCATGTTGGTTTTGAAAAGACAGGTTTTGCAAGAGGATAGGARAAGTTCCTCTGAATATATTACACCATTTTCTTGACCACATAATAAGCTCTTAATGTTGGTTTAGTTCCAACAAAGGTATCCTAATAATTAGTTTCAAACAATGTAAAATTCCCTTAACCGTTGATCTAATAGGTATCTTGGCTTGTGAATTGTTCTTGCATGGTGAAACTTAAGTTGTGCTTTTAGCCAAGTTTTGGACTAGTTTTAGACTAAACGATTAACTTATAGCATGGATTAAAATGTATACTGTTTTGAGCTAACTTGTCTGGAATTTCTCATGGATGTCCTTCTGGCAATTACAAATAATTTGTTGTGGGTATTTAGGTGGTAATAGGGCGTAATTTTGGTCACAGTGAAACTTTGAAATAAGTTTGTGTTTCCTTCTCTGCCCTGTCATGATTATGTAATGGATGGAGTTATTCATAGTTTACCCGTGGAAATGTTAGAGGTAAAGGTGCTCGGAGACTTGTGAGAAGCTGTAAGATGTGTAGGTGAAGACTAGGGAAATGACTGAGAGTGGTACTATGCCTTCATTGGAAATTACAAAGAGGGGTAGAGCCTGATTTCCTAAGGTGAAAGTGGAAAGCTAGTGATAGCCTTAGGGGCTAGTCCTGCATAGGTATCTTTGTGCATACACTTCATGTGAAGTAATCAGTTTATAATTAGATTTAAATAAGCATATTTCAAATGGACACATTTTAACCGTTGCCATTAAAAAAATCTCAAGAGCTTTCTGGAACCGTGTTTCCTGTTATCCACCCTTACAGATAGGTCTACTGACTTTTCAGATCTCCTTTGCTCTGAGTACTTGGTATGCAGCAGAGCGTTCCTCTTTCCTTGCTCGCGTCATGGACCCTGAGGTCTGAACTCTGTAACCTGACATATTTTCCTCTAATTTATTGATTTCTATGGAAAGTTACAGGTCCCATATTCCATAACTTGTAGAGCTTGTGTGGAAAACGTAGCTGGAGCTTTAGGACAGAAGTGTGGTGCACGAGGTAATGAGCCTGGGGCTTGGAACTCACCCGCTCAGCTGCCTTCATAGGAGCCCGCCCCTTCTGCAGAGAGGAAAGAACTTGCAGATACTTAATGATTACAGGGTCACAGTCATGAGAGCAGAGTGGCAGAAGCTGCAGGTCTTACTAACATGTTAATGTTTACAAAGCTCTGAACTGAATAACCACGGAGGCAGTAAGAGCTTCTTGTTTCAGTTTGTCGGGCCAGTGCCTGTTACATTTCTTTAACACTGGAAGCTTTCTGTCCAAAGAAGAACTTTTGAAGAAAAGTAGGAGGTTAATCATGTAAAATACTTTCAATTTTGAACATTGGAAGGTGTTTGTCTTTCAAAAAACGTTATTCTTTGTAATGACATGTGCATTTATTCCTATATAGCTAGTTAGGTGTGATGGAGTGGTAATATTGCAGACAGTTTTGACARAGGAGGGCACTAAAATGTTCATTTATGCATTGCATGGTCCATGACATACAGCTTTGGGCATCAACAGCTATATGTCACTCAACAGCTGTATGTCACTTTACCAAAAAAAAAGTGCTAAAAATATGTTTTGTATGTATTCTGAAATATAAGTAACACTAGTTCATAGTCTCTGAGAGCTTCAGTGATAACTTACACTGTCCTGTAGTCAATATTGCTGATAAATCTGTTTTAGACCTAAAAGCTCAGCTCATTGTATCTCACAGTTCTGCTGGCTCCATGCGCCATCTCAGAAAAACTTCCTTTTCCTTGAATTCAGAAGTCTTTTGGAAATGAACTACTAAACCTGAAAAGAAGTTACTGTAAAGCAGTATCCGTACAGCTTTTGAGCTTCTGGCCTCATAAATTTTAATATAAAGTAGCAATGCAGTCCTATGGTTTAAGAGACATTTTAGCAATGTGATTAGACTTCTGGCTTTTCAAAAGAGGGAACAAATGTAAGTTACTTAGCTACTTAACCAGCTTTTTTATATATGCTCTGTAATTCTGCATTTTGTTTAAGAAATGAACAGTGAGTAGTCAAATGGTTAAACAACTGGAAAACGTGAAAAGTTTTTCAGTAGAATAAATTAAAATGCAGTCATCTTCATACTTTGCTGCTCTACATCTTTAAGCTCCACGTAGAAACAATTGCTTTCTAGACTGTTTAGATCACTTATTGGGACAACTGAATATTTCTCAGCCAGAGAAAATGTTGCTAAGTGTTATGGGTGGAGTTGCTTGCTTTTCAGTTTCGTACTGAATGTGGCAAGATTAATGTTGGTTATTATTTTACATGGAATTATAGTAATGTGTCATATTATAGCATATGCCTAATCGTTTTACTGTTTCCTTGTCAGGTGATATGAAAGACGACATGACTGACCTACAAGTGAATGGGAACGCTGGTCACTATCCTCTGGATGTAGAGGAGGCTGAAGAAGACTCTAGTGCGCAGCTTAACATGCGTGGAGTTTTTCTGCATGTTTTTGGAGATGCCTTAGGTTCAGTAATTGTGGTAGTGAATGCCTTGCTCTTTTATGGGTTGTGGAATCCATGCCCCAAAGATGGGCCCTGCTTTAATCCATGTGTCAATAATCATTGCATGGAAAATGCTACCTTATCCCAAATACTTGGCAGAGCAAACAAGTCTGAGCAAGAGAGCATTACGGTGGCTGGTCCATGCTGGTTGCTATATTTAGATCCTGTCCTTTGTTTGATGATGGTTTGTATACTCCTTTACACAACTTACCCGTTACTTAGGGAGTCAGCCCTCATACTTCTACAGACTGTTCCCAAACAAATAGATGTTCATTCTTTGAACTCAAAATTACGTACCCTTGAAGGAGTTGAAGCAGTCCATGAATTACACATTTGGCAGCTAGCAGGCAGTAGGATCATTGGCACTGCTCACATAAAGTGTCCTGACCCTTCCACATACATGATGGTGGCAAAGCGCATAAAAGAGATCTTTCATGACGAAGGGATTCATGCAACTACCATTCAGCCTGAGTTTGCCAGCGTTGGCTCTGAATCAGGGAGAGGGAAATGCGAGTTTCCTTGCAGGACTCAGTGTGCTTTGAAGCAGTGTTGCGGAACAGGAGAAGATAGTACTGCAAAGAAGACAGAAAAATCTTCGTCACTTAGTATTTCTTGTTCAGAAGTTGTCATTGAATTTCAGAAAACTAGGAGGACTAAGTCGGAGAGCATCCCTTCAGTTAAGCTAGAGGCAAACACCGATCAAAATGAGCAGTTTGAATCATCTTTGTAACTCCCTGAATGGTGCTACCTGAGTTTTGGTGACTTTGACGACAGCTGTATTGCAAGAGGAAGACAGAGACGTTTGAGATGCAATTTTGCCAAGTAGTGTAATTGCTGAAATCCTGTTCTTGTCATATTGCTAAATCTAGAATGCTTGTTTTAAAGAACATGATGTCACTGTCATGATACAATGTGTTTGTGTTGACTTTGTACTGAGACAGAAAGTGCACCAATGCTGTAACAACTTCAGAAAACCAGTTTCAACATTTCAGTGGAGACACTTTTTGCTGTGCTTCAAATTAAAATATTTTTTCCAGTGAGAGGTATTTGAGGGATAAGCATGTAGGAACTCAGTTTGTGTTACAGGTTTCTTTGACCTACTCTTTCCTTTAATATTTGATTTGTAGATATTTTAATATATTGTTTATTTAGAAGCCCTAAGGAAACCAAAGTTCATAGAACGTTTTTAAAGATATAACTACTTAAAACTGGAAACCACTTTGCAGTTTCACATATTTTTCTTAAACCTATATAATAATAAATGTGAAGGCTTTTCTAATGAATTTATCGTATAGCATATTTTAAAGAGAACATCATGTGATTGTTAGACACTGTCCCCACTTTTTCTGGTAAGGTAGCGAGGTAATTAAAATCAACTGCTTGTGAAAATATCAGATGTGAAAGGGTTTTTTTCTGTCAGAATGGAAGTTCAAGCTACTGTATACTGCTCTGTGATCAAGACGTGAGACTGACTGATAAAGTAACGCATACGCTCATATTTTATGGATTTTTCTGGTGTTTTTCCTTATTTCCAAGTTGTGTCTGGTCATAAAAGTCTTCGAAGTTTAAAGAATCCCTGACTCACAGTGCTATGAATGAAGAGCTGGAGCTTCATTTTTAACTGAGTCTCAGTTACTAAGATAAAATAATTAGTTGTGTCAAGAAATGCTCTGTTGGGGAAAGTCTGCCAAGCACTGACAGTATAATTCATGCTTTTAAGCATGGACAGTAGCCTCCGTAACAAGTAACTCAGTGGTACATTTTGCTTGTAGTTGAGTGTGTCTGTAAGCACTTGCAGTGACTGCAGTCCTGGTCCCGGCGGAGCCTTCCGCTGACTTTTGAGGAAGTGGGGCAGGGAGTGGGATTTCATTCACTGTATTTCACGCTTTGAGATGTTTATGTATCACATGATTTCATTTATTAAGTATGCGAATCTATGGTTTAAAATGTTCACTCAGTTAATTGACAACTGGCTATAAAGAAGCTGTTACAGTATGCTGCCAGCTTACACCTTAACAAAGGAGAAACTGGTCTATGGACTCTGTGAATTTGGCAGAGAATAGATGAGAGTTGGAAGATAAAACGTGCAAGAAATCTAATCTAAAACCCTGACCCTTTTGATCCACCCTCAGGTTATGTATGGGAAATAATGTCTTGTGATGTAATTGACTGCTCCTATGCTCAAAACTGGAAAACAACTCAGATCTTCCATTGTTTGCTCTATGACTCTGGACATGATAAACACTCTGCCTCAGTTTCCCTGTCTTAAAATGGGGATGATACCTACCTCACAGGGATGTTGTGAGGCTTAACTCTTGTGTGAAGAGCTCTGAGATCTGTTACTGGAGGGCACTGGAAGGAGTGTAAGATACTAAATTACATGGTATTTACTCTGTCTATAAATGTATTGCAATAGCTAGGCACAACAGAGGGAACTGAGGATGGTTTTGGCCTTACGAAATTCTCTGATGCTCTGGTTTTCAGGTTTTTAACAGTATTTAAATGTAGATTTGTTTTTAAAAAAGAATGTTTTGTTAGTGAAGGGAATGTAGCTTTGCCTCCTGATACAGAACACCTCGCTAGTTTGCATTTCTAATACGTGTCTCGTAYGATAAGTGCTCCTAAGTAGTTCAAAATAGTCTGCTGCTCGTCGGACCTGGATTGGCCCAGGCTGTGTCAGTGGTCTTGCCCAACTTCTCAGCAGAGCATTGCAGTCAACTCTTGATTATCCATGGGTGGATTACCAGTGTTGTATATTAACTGTGCAGTCTACAGGGCCAGACTAGCTCTGTATCGTATGCCAGTGCGTTGGCCAAATGCTATGTGCCAAAGCATTGGAAGAGTAAAGGAGCTCAGTCCAGTTTCGCACGAGCTCGCTCTCAGAGGGTTTGTTAGCTTGGGTGCAGCACAGCACCGTGCAGTTATTTTGCCTCTTGGCTGCTCAGATGCATCCACAGGTAGCTGCGGTGTGTGGATGGGTCGGTTCAGCTTTGCGCTAGCTTGGGGATGTTGGTGCTTCACAGCCATCAGCGTCGCTCACCTTTTTCTGTGTTAATGCTTGTTGTAAAGTCTCATAAACTAACTTAACTATGTTAATATAGTATTTATATATCGTTTTGTTTTGTCTGAATTATCTTAACTCTTTCTCCTGTTACCTGTATATGATCTAGAGTTGACTGTTAAATGAGATCTTGTATGAGACTACATTTGCAAAATATGCTACCACTGCTAGTATACTACAAAGTATTAACCAAGTAAATTTTGAAATGAACAAAGTACTATTTTTTTTKGGAAATGTGTATCCTTGCTTTTTTATGGTAAACTTCCACTAATTATTTTGCTCACTAGTTTAAAATTGGTCTCAGTCATTAGTATGAATTACTGAGGTCCTGCTGTATATCATTAATGCGCCATAGAACTACTGCTCTTCAGTTTATTTAAAAAAAAAAACCCAAGAGAAACCATAGTAGCACTGAGAAGCCTGACTGACTTCTCTCCTGTTGCTCTTAGGAAAAGAGAGCAACTATTGAGTCTTGACAGTTGCCACCATTGGTTAACAGTCTCAGTAAAAGCATCTGAATAGATGGAGTTGTAGTCACTAATTCCATTGTAACTATTTAATCCTTTTTTTTTGTGCCAGAAGTCATATTTTTCTATTTCTGTGTCCATTGCAGGCAATGGCTAGCTTAAAAGACAAAAAGCTCTCCCCCACGTTATTTTTATTACCAGGACAGGGTGCAGATGTGATGATGATGATGATGATGGGGGCAGAAGGGGGAGTTGTGTGGCCTCTCTGTCATGYGCCGTGTTGCATGTGCAGCACCAGCTGGTGTTAACGGGGCCCTTTAGTCTCTTTAGCCCTTGATGGTAAATTCCCTGAAAGCATATAGTCAGGTCAAGGTGGTGGCTGTACAGCAGCAGGAACACAATTTTTGTGTTTGTTCTGGCTGTATGAGACCCGACTGTAGCCTGCTAGCTTGCGATATAGCTTAATTTTTTTTAAGCTGATCTATCTGTGGTTACACAGACTTTATTTGTTCTGAAGATCACAGTTCCAGAATACTGGGAGCATTCAAAAACACTGCGCAGTCTCTTTTTTTTTTTTTTCCACAAAGCATGAAACTAGTGAATCTCATGTAAGTGAACACTGCAGTGGTGGGGAGCTAATTGTATTGTGTATCACATTCCTGAATTTTTAAAATAAAAAAATATGGAACACTGATTTTAAGGAAAAATAAGTTTGTATTTCAGTGTCTAGATTGTTTATGCTTCTGATTAAATGTGTCAGAGATGTACCAAACATCACTGGGTGAAATATTTTACACTTAGTRCATGTCTCATCCAGAAACATGCTATTTTAGAATCACTTAGATTATATCTGCACCTAAGGGTGCATTGCAGAACTAATTCAGACACTTGGTGGGCTAGCCACAGTACTGTGAAGCTTTACTTTCTAGCAAAGTATATTGCTTCTGTGGAACCCCTTATAATTTTAGCTCGATTGCTTTCACCATCCACTCTAGGCTTTTGGTAATACTGTTATTGCTGCATCATGGTATTCGGTATGGACGTACACATAGTTATGTAAAAGACAAAACTAGCCCCAACATGTGACTCCCCCAAAAGTCGCGGCAAGGGCTCAGTCCTGTAAATTTCTGTATTCATGAATAGCTTCATCGGGCTGACGAGTAGTTACTTGCATGCAAGGAATTACTTGTGGGAGTGAGTCCAAAGCTTCTGCCAGTACAGCYTTGCTTTTGAAGAACGACTGAAAGTACCTGGATCTTATGGATGTATTAAAATCAGGAGTACTGTGGTGTTTCTAAATTTGCTGCAGAAATACTATCAGTTTGTTATAATTCCAGGATTTATTCCTTTTCCCCATTCTCCAAAGAGAAAGAAAAAAAGCCCACTGAGTGTCCTAAGACTTGTTAAGCTAGACAGTTTAGCTAAACTGACATTGCTGTTTGCTTCTGAAATTGGGCCATCGGAATTTATTAAACACTGCCTAGTGGAGTTTGGGGAGGAGGGATAAAGATTCTTGCCATTCTCCTTCCCCTGCCCCCTGCTTTGACTGCACTTTCTAATCTCTTCATCTAAGGAGAGACCGGGAGGGGGTGGGGGACGGAGGGGGTGAATTTTGTAGCTAGATATTCTGAGTTCCACATGGAGGGAATGGGATATACTGCTAACTATATTTAAAAGCATATAAATATGCTCTGACTATTTTAGTTTCATAGCATAGCATCATTTACGCCCTTTTTAGGTATGCATTTAAGTTGTTCAGCTCTGTAGTAACTTTGTTTTTTTCTTTCTCTGCTGGATGGAAAGAGGTGGATGCTCCCTTTCCCTGAGCTAAAGCCAGTCTTGACAATTTTCCAAATCAAACGTAGCTTTGCTGATAACAGGAGGACTGATTATTCCTTATGACCTTTGCTTTGTGTGGCTAGCTGCCTAGGTACAGTACCATGTTTTAGCAGGCTCACATTTACATTTTTTTTGCATTCACCTTGTTATCTAAGTAGTTGAAGAGCAAAACCACGATACCAAAAAATATCTTTCATCTATGTGTCTCCAAAAAGCACATGGGATTGATTTGACTTCTTTTTTTTCATGTCCTGGGTCCTGTTTCTGAGCAATGTTAAAATATAATTGGCACAGCTAATGTTCATTGATGATTTCTTTTTGCCTTCTTTTAAAATAAATAATAATGTTTTTTTGGTGGTTTTTTTTTTTTTTTTTTTTTTTTTTTTGTATTTAGTATTAAAGTCCTGAGAAAATAAATGGAGCTCTTGAATGTCAAATACTTTTAGTTGAGATTTCTTTCTCAGGTCAGTTC
This sequence comes from Oceanodroma leucorhoa, assembly GCA_030449065.1. NCBI lineage: Eukaryota > Metazoa > Chordata > Aves > Procellariiformes > Oceanodroma > Oceanodroma leucorhoa. Next base: position 19,259,985 of record JASVER010000006.1, on the reverse strand, counting down.
CTAGGGAGAAATTTGGCTAGTAGAAATGCACTTTCACTGTACCTCAGAAACAAGTACAAAGAGCACAAGTAGAAGAGGAGGTTAATAAATGAGTTGTAAAGGGATGGCCTCCAACTGTCTGGATTCCAGGTGCAATTAACAGAATAGTTGTTCAGTTCTAGTATCATGTGAAGAGTTAATTATGCAAAATGCATTTTTTCCCTGCATTTTTTTTCTAAGAAAAACAGCCTTTGAAAAGAATAAAGAAATCTTCCTGTCCTGTTAATTGGCTGTGGTTAAATATCTAACATAGGGGTGAATAAGGTAGGCTTCCTAGTAGAAGTCTGTGCTGTTTTATTTAATGTCTTCGGAAGATAAGCTACTTCAGAGCAGAAGATGCTTTAGTGTTTTTTTCAGCTTCATTTGTTTCAATTCAAAAACACTGCAGTTTGTAAAGTTTGTTGGGAAAAAGTACTGACTGCAGAAAAAGATACGGCTGCCAGTAATAATACCGAGGAGGGCAGGATGGTTATTAATACCTGCCTTGAGCTGTTCATGAGCTTGCAATGATGAGTCCATTTTGGAGCCCTTCACTGGTGCAGCTTCAGCAGCTGCTTTTTTCTGCTTCAAGAGGGAAAAGTGATTCCATGTTATTAGTTATATATGCAGGAGGGTGTATTTGGTTGTACTGTAAGCATCGCACATGAGCTTCAGTTTTGCCATTTTTCACAGGTCATTCTACCTCATCCTGAAAAGATGTRATTTAAACTTAATATGAACATCCTTTATGAGACATGCTAGTGTGGGAATTTTTAATTAATAGGATGGGAAGGGAAGCTTCAGGTCTATAGCTTACTTTTGCTTTTACATGTACCTTTACCCATGCCATTCCTAGACCTTCTACCCCAGATGGTTGCCTGGCCACCTCAAGGGCCAGATCCAGCTCCCAGAACAACTCCTTGCTGCTCTTGCGTCGGAGGAGCTGATGCCACAGGGGAAGGGCAGGATGGGAGCAAAGCTGTGTCTGACTCCAGGCAGGCGAGCACTTTCCGCAGGAACCTTCTCCTCAGTCTGATCCGTGTGAGCATCCCAAACCTGACACGAAACCCTTGCTACCAAAACTTTGTGTAGCATTTATATATATGTATTTCGTGTTATCTTTTCTTTTTTTTTTTGGTGACAATCAACACAAACTTTAAAGTAGTGCTTAGGCCAAATTGTAATTCCCCCTCCTGTCACCCAAGCTCCATTTCTAGTCGCAGCGTTGGTAGGCATCCCAGTGTTTTCCCTCACACCAGCCAGTGCAGCTAAGAATAGCCGCAGCGATGCTGTGGAACAGGATGTGCAACCTGCTGGGTTTCCTGCGTTTGTGCTTGTGTTGCTGGCCTGGGCTGWAGCCTGTCCTCCTCCGTCTTCCCTGCTAGCGCTGCTGAACTTGCTAGGTGAATTTGTTAGATTTAATCTGTTAGATTAGGTTTGCTGTGGGTTGGCCTACACTTGTTTCTGTTGCATTCTGCAGTACAGGCAATGGCATTCTGCATATAGGCAAAACCTCAGCTGAGTGAGTGTCCTGGTTCCGCTGGGACAGTTAACTTCCTTCCCAGTAGCTGGAGGGGGTGCTGTGTTTCGGGTTTGGTAATGAAAGGAACGTTGATGGCCCATTGATGCTTTAGTTGTTGCTGGGTGGTGCTTGCACCAGGACTTTTCAGCCTCCCATGCTCTGCCAGGTGCAGGGGGAGCTGGGGGGGGGAGCATAGCCGGGGTGGTTGGCCCAGCTGGCCAATGGGGTATTCTATACCATGTGACATCATGCCCAGCATAAAACTGGGGGGGGGGGGCTCTGGGGGGTTTGTCACATGCAGTTCATTCAGGACACGTGGGGTTGAGCAGTTGCATTGTGCATCRCCTGTCTTGTATATTCTGTTATTGTTGTTGTTATCATTGTTATTATCACTGTTCTACTTGGTTCTATTTCCATTATTGAACTGTTTTTATCTCAACCCACAGGTTTTCCTTCATGTGCCCTCCCAATTCTCTCCTCCATCCTACTGGAGGCAGGGGGTGAGCGAGCAGCTGCGTGGTGTTTAGTTGCTGGCTGGGGTTAAACCACGACAGTCAGGTATTTACTTGCTGCCAGTATTTCTTGCTTCAGAGTATGGCTGCTGAGTCTAAGCGGTTGCTGCTGGCCCACTGCGGACGGTGGCAGATGAGGGCTGCAGACCTGGATTCAGCTTCGCTGGTTGGTTTGATGTTACCATGTCATCCTTCTAGCTGAGGGTGCAGCTCAGCAGGTGTGTGCAGCGAGTACCGCGTGGTGAGTCTCAGCAGGTAACTACATCATTGGCGCTTACCTGATCGTGGTGCTCATACCCTAGTTTAGGAGTGAACAACACTCCCACAGATAAATGCTGCACATATTGCTATACCCTCAAGATTTTTGCATTAGGCAGTGTTGGCTGGAGATGCAGCCCATCATTCTTGTCCTAGGATGCCGTAGGACTCTCCCCYAGTCAATTGCAGACAAGCTCATTTTCCCTTGAGGAAGGGACTATGTGAATTAACAAAATTTGGGTGATAATTTTCACTTGTATTTTTGTGGCCATGTGGGAAGGTTCTGACCCAAATGGATGGGGTTGATTCTGTGTGCTTCCAGCTGAGTGTAAGGAGGGGTTGGGTTAAAATACCAGGTAAAATCTAGGGTCAAGCAGTTCATCTATAGTGGCAGAGGTCTTAGACTTTTATGTCATGCTGTTTTGAAGGGATTTGCTCGTCTCACGTTGCTGTTCAAAAAAAAGAAAGGAAGAATTGTGCTTAATTATCACAAGAATTATTAGCCAGCCTTGATAGCTGTGTTTCCAGTTAGTCTGAAAACCTCCCTGCATATAGTAGATGCACAGTAGAGACACTGATGAGTTAGTCGGCAAGCTATCGCTAAAAAGGAGGTGTTTGGTACATATGCTTCAGCTTGGAAGTGGAATGACACTTGGCGCCATAATGTCCCAGTTATCTTTTTTTGAAGGAGTAGGAAAACTACAGAACTAAATATTGAGTCAAGCTGTGTGGGCAGAGCTCCCGTGTCAGGACCRCGGTGACGTCACGGTCGCAGCATGACATCGCTAGCCATATGTGAAAAGCTCAGAGCATCACCCAAGCCGTATATGTTATTCAAAACCTCAGTAACATTTGCTGAAAACTTGCATGGGTTTTTTTTCCTTAACACATCCAGAGAAGTTTAGCCACACAGCTTAAACATCTTGCTACCAATTTARAAGATGAGCTGGAAGGCTTTAGACTATGGTGTGTTATTCACCTGTGTTGCAACAGTGTGTGAACCCAGAGTTTGAATGCCATTGCTCTTGTGTGCCCTTTCTCAAAGTATCTATGAAAACGAGGTAGTGTCAAAATAATGTTTCTCTGCTGAAAGCTGTTTGGATACTGAAGTCTACAGCTTCTGCAGTAGCCTTCTGTTAACAAGAGGCCAGCTGTCTTGCTTGCAGTGCTCATGATCACAGATGCATTGCCAGACCAGCATCTGTGGTGCTCGTAATGGCTGGCCTCTGCTCGGACAGTTATCTTAGCTATTACTGCATGTTTGGGAGTTTCGCAACAATTACTGTGACATGGAAGAAGAAGGGGACAGGCACTGGAGTTCTTTRGATTTTTTTAAGAATGGAAAATTTGATCTGCGAGATTTTTGCCAAAACTTCTTTCAGCTCTGGTAGTATCAGGAAGATGGATCACTTCTCCCATGGTGGTCACTCTGGTTAGCAAAGAGCAAATGAAATTATAGCATCGATGGAGAAAGATGAGCAATGGAGTGTGTATGGGTTTTGCTTCTGGATTGGTTATAGTTTTTTTCCCCCTGCCGCTGTTTTGGTGAGGGTAATGATGTTCTTTGGTCTTCCTCTATAGCTCTGCTGTGCTTAACAGCTTATTACTGTGAGACCTACATGCCATGTCTGTGGAAATCAAAGTTAGTGAAAAACATGGAAAAAAATGCTTAAGCAGATCACAGCTGAAACCACGACCCTAATCTTTCCGAGGCTGAGAAGGTAGCCAGCAGAACCTCAGCTGTTACGTCAGGAAGGGATAGTGCGAAGTACCAAGCTTAGCACACTGCTATAAAAATGGTGTAGAAAATCAGGTAAYGGTAGTTGTGTTTCACACTTGAACATATGAGAAGTAGCCTGTATTAAGAGACTGCAACTTGGCAAAAGTAATGTCTTTGCATGGAGGCTTTGTTGCTGGCAATGGTTAAAATCCTGACAGAGCAGTATTTCTCCAAATGACTTAAGGTAAAGTCAAATGTAGAGAGTCCTTATGCAATATGGAGTTCCCCTTTCGAAACAGCGGTTTGGAGAGAAAAAGTCATTGGCCTGGGCTAGGACAAAAATTGCTTAAACAAGATAAACAAGGGTGGACTGCTGCCATCTTTCCCTTCCCCTTTATCTCTAAACCTTAACCTGAAATTACAAATCTGAGGTTAATGCAGTGCAGTGCGTCTGCAACTACTGAAACCAGCTACATTTTAATAGATCTTATTTATTTTGATGATGATGGTTTGAAAATTCCTCTAGGTGACAGAAATATTTCTGTGCTTTTAAAGTTCAAATGCAAGCATTTTTTAATATTACTAATAATGTTAAATAGTTCTCCCAATAAAGCCTTTCATAATCAACACGAAAATTATTTACTAATCCTGTATCCTTGTTTCTAATCCAAGTAGTTCACAGAACATAGAAATAAACTTCATTTTCAAAAACCCGTCCAGTTTTTGCRGGCATGGTATTTTTTAAATATCAGCTAGAAAGAAAGGAGGTTTCAGTCACAAAATTTGAGCTAACTACACAATCTTGGTAGCAGGTCACTCACCACTAACAAGTACTCTAGCACTGTGCAGAGCTCTGAGTGGCTGTAGAACATGTTGTGAGAACAGGGACCACAGCAATAAAATAGGCTGGAAAAATCTTTGCTTGAGCTTCACAAAGAAGAAACTACTTCAGTGATACATAAGAAAAGGTATCTGTTCCTAAGCTGCATTTTTGCTTGTATCATACATAGCRTCCTGCAAAACTAACCCTTTGAGATACTGGTTATGTGATGATGACTTTATTCCAGAAATACCAGATTAGGTCCTGTCCTATGCAATGGTTTATCCAGGCAGTGAAAGTATGGTAGGGAAGAGTGGAGAGCATGATAGATGCATTTCTGGACTGGACATCACTCAGCTACTCCTTGGAGTACATGCATTCCTTCTTTTAAATAATGTGAAAGTGTGTTCGGGGTTTCACCCAAATCTGATCATCCCGGTTTTCAAATAACTTTGTTCTGACAGGTTCTTTTTGAAGGAGAGTGTCTTAACCAAATTGCCTTCAGAGTGCCTTGCCACAATGCCTTCAGGTGCCACGTGCTGGCTGGCTGAGCCAGGGACACTGTATTTTCCTGTGCTGAGTAAGAATGAAAGACTCTGAACCAATTCACGTATTGGATGGAGAGTACTAAAGATCTGGAAATGTGGAAGAATGTGCTGAATATCAGGCTAGATTAATTCTCAACGCCTTTAGCCATTGTTAAGAAAGGTGTTTTTTTTCTGGAAATGTGATTAATCCCAGAGCTGCTCAGATTTAGAGGAAGAAAAGCTTAAGATTCACTGAAATTTCACCAAGGCGCTTTTTGGTAGGTCTAAGCTGTCTACTAAGTAAATTGGTTAGGATGGTAATGGTTGTTACAGAACCCCTTARAGCATGTTTTCCATCTGCTAGCATCTGTGATAAGAAGATTATGAATATAAGAGCCTGCCCTGGTACAGTGTTGGGAACTCTGACAGAGGTGAAAAGCGCTCTCTGTTCATAGCACACATGGGGCTCTGACCGCTGTCATGCTTTTCATCCATCAAACATCGCTAGATAGTGTTTAAAGAAATATGAAGTACTCTCTGAGACTAGAAAATGTGACCACTTACTTTGTAGTAACTGTGGTTCTCTGAGCGGTCTCATTTGTCTCCATATGGACTTCAGTTTCCCCCAAAAGCTAAAATTTCAGTTTAAGGATGACCTTGGAAATAGGGAAGGGAGGATGCTTGTAGAAATCTYGTGGGCATCCAGCAAGACTACAGCCATGCTAGGGACAGAAGCCATCCTCCCTTTGACTGCACCCCAAGCAGACCCAACCTGAGGGACGGAAAACCAGCAGTCCTCCTGGGAGAAGCCCAGACTGCCAGTKGTTAATCCCTTCTGTACTGCACTGGTTTTGGGGCCATAACACACAGACGAAGTGAGGGCATCGCTGTCCTGAGCTGGGACGTGTGCGGGCCAGCTAGCCGGTGTACTGAGCAACTCCTGTCGCAAAACACCCATCTAATGACAAATGCACATACAGCGCTGTCCCTCAACATTTAAAACTCTCACCCTCCGTACAGGACAGGCCTCCAAATCAAGGCCATGTATGGCCTAGGTGTAAAGGGAGGGATGGGCTTGTGGAAATGGCACCGCCAGTGATGTAGTGACTCTGATACCGGGCTACCAGTCCAGTTGTTACTAGGATTATTCCACTGCTGCATTTAGATCTGACGAATGAGTCTCGAAACTCTATTTATGCAGATATGACTGCTTAAACCTAGTTATTTCTTCGTTCCTTGTGCAGGTGGCTTTTCTAGGTTGTCCGCTGTTTCCACAATGACTTCTAGGAACTGCATGGGCAGGGGTTGTCCCCTCCCAGCATAGCACTGAGCATGCAGGTAGGTATCCTCCAGGCAGGGCTGCTGGATGCTTCCTAATCCGGTAATGGGGAAAAACACCCACCATGAGAGACTTTGCAGCACTTCRCTAAATAAGTAATAGATACTAAAGTCTCCAGGACTTTGGAATTACATGGACTCTGACTTTTCGTGCAATGCTATATAGTGTTTAGGTAAAAGGTTAAAACTATACTTGCTCTAAAATAAAGCTATACCATAACATGGAGGCAGAAAGACAGACAGAATCCTTCTTTAATAGGAGTCAAGCTGAGATGGAGAAGGAGAGTTTATACATGTTTTCTGTTTAGTTTTTTTCCTCTTGCACTTTGCATGACTTCTTGTTAGAAGGCTGGAAAGAGACTTCTGTTAACTTTTGGTTATTAAAAAACCAAAGAGCAGTCTTGGAAAGAAATTGGGGTCTGAGGACACAGCAGGGTAATGGGAAACTTAATAAATATCCTGTTGCTATAACATCTGTCATTTTAGCATTAACAAGCTCATGACTTTAGCTGTTGTATGATCACAGCTCTGCTCTGCAGATTAAGGGAAAGGCTGTTAGACCTTTCAAGTAAAAGCTTTCTGCACGGCAGGATGCTTTAACCTCTTGTATCCTGAAGCTATTTAGCTAAAGCAGCCTGAAAGTGATATTGAGACAGACTCCTGTGCGGGTCAATTAGGAGGGATACAGAAGCAGTTAGGCTCAAGGCTTTTTCTCATTTTGTTCTCTTTGATGTCCAGAAGAGCCAGAAAAAAATCCAAAACCAAAATAATGTGGGTTATTTCTTGGTTTTTGKTTTTGTTTTTTAAATTTTGATTTGGCCATACTTTGGTTCTCTTACAGGTTGTAGAGAGGAGATTTAAGAGACTGTCTTATTAAAGGAATAAACATCAGTGGAGCAGAATTATGGTAGATGTCCATTGCTTTTAAGGCAATAAATGTACACCAACTGCAAACACAGAGTGGTATTTTGGTTCATTTAAAACAGGCCTATGTAAGGACCAGAACAACTGTACAAATACTGAACTCCATACAGCATCTCTCGCCACCTGTTTCTGTGATTTCTTTAGCCTGTTGACTCATATTTTTCTTTTCTGGAAGCTAAGGAAAATGCCTGTCACGCTGAAAATGCTCCTGGTTTGGTTTTAATCTCGGACAAATTTCATCCAAAACAGTTCCATGGTGATGATGTTTCTGACTTCTTTATTTATTGCTTTTATGTGTCAGGTGGTGAAATGAGAGCCCTTCACGAACGGTATGCAGCCAGTGCTGCAAAGATACAACAAACATCGCTCCCCTGGTACCCGGCTTCTTACACAGGGAGGAGCAGAGGGGCTGAAAGAAAGAGGTTGTCTTGGTGCTCAGGAGAAGTCCGTAGCACGTCGGGTGCAAGCAAGAGCTGTGGTTTTAGAAGAGACCTATAGCCATCTTGTCCCAGAGCGCTCCGTTGTCCTCCCTCGTCCTCCCTCAGGGTGAGGAAGCACCATGTCCAACTAACTGCTGCCTCCAGGACCGGTGTCAGTCTAAAGAAGTATTGGTGGACCACATATCTCATAGGATGTAAGGACAAACCACCATGTTCACATGCTGCTTAGATGCTTCTGAAAAGCCCAGAGGCATCAGTTTAYGCTCCCAAGTGCTTCCAAGCCCCTGTGTACTTTAGGAGCCTACATCCCAAGTGATTTTTCATAGAATTTAGGCTCCTTAACGCATGTTTGGCACGTTAAGGCTCCTTAAAGCATGTTTGTTTGCTTTAAACAGGATTGAGACTGTCTTGGAAATGCTACTATTCTGTTTGGGGAAAAAAATCTTACGAACAAGTAAGGCCAGGTGTACAAAAGAGATGCTATCTCATGTGGCATGACTGGAAAGCACAGACGTGATCTGGGGCACACAAAGCCCTTGCTCAGGTCATTAATAAGCAGCTGGTTTACTTTGTGTGCTTTCAATTTATATTCCTTTTAATGACGTTAAAGGAAGAGCAGGAATCTACATCTTCCCCCCAAATTTTGAAAATACCAGCACAAATGTTTCGGTAGCTGGTGGTGGTTTCACTGCAGGGACAGACTCGGGGGGGACACACACACAGTTGTTTTTTTTTGTAAAATGCTTTAACTTCCTGAAATAGTTAAAAAAACCCAGCTGACTCCAAACCACTTTTCATTTTGAAGTGTTTTTCCCTTTTGTAAGTGAAATTACAAGTTCAAATTCTCACAATGTTTTGAGTAGAACAAAACATTTGAATCCCAGTAGCTTTTGCTAAAGACTTTCAGAGCTGCTAACATCTAGAAAATCAGTTATTTGCACGGGGCTAATTAGAACCCGTTGAAGAATGAGAGAAATGAATCCCAACAATGCAGTTCAACGGTAGCGCTAAGATCTTGCAATTAAACTGTGCTGTTGGGTTGTGCATATTAGCACACAAATTACTCTTCAAATGATAAATGTTGAACCAAATAATTATCTAAAGCTACTGGGAAGGGATAATCAGTAAGGTTAGGCTGGCAAAATACAATGCTTTTCTTTTACAAAATACAAATAGAAGTACAGCTCACTGAAAACACAACAAATTGTTCCCTGTGACTGAATCGTCAAGTTAAGCCACATTTCTTCTTTTTGAAATACGGGYGGCACCTTATGCTGTTTTTCCCCTTTAAAATCAGGCAAAAATTAGAATAATCAAAACCTTGAGGAATGCCTACCAGATTTCCAGAGACTGGCTGCAAAAACCTATGGAGGTGCTAATTTACGTCCTTCTCGCTCCACCGAAGAGGGTGCTGAGAAGATCAGAGGTCGGCTGCACGGCAGGGAGCGTGGCTGCRCGGGGATGTTGCTCTCCATTTGATGACAGCATGGGCAAGTGCAGCCTTGCTGCTGTGCCTGGGCTTGAGGGAGCCAGCTGCCTCCGGAGGGGCTGCACCACTGCAATCCTTGGGCACGGCTGCAGTCACCATGCACCACTGCAATCCTCGTATGCATGAGTGCAATACTCTTGGATGGCTGCAATCACCTTGCACAGCTGCAATACTTATGCACAGCTACAATCCTCGTGCACCTCTGCAATCACCATGCATGGCTGCAATAACCATGCACGGCTGCAATCACCATGCACAGTTGCAATCACAATGCATGGCTGCCGGCCTTGTGCATGGCTGCAGTCACCATGCATGGCTGCAATACTCATGCATGGCTGCAATACGCATGTGCAGCTGCAATCCCCGTGCATCTCTGCAATCACCATGCATGGCTGCAATCACCATGCATGGCTGCAGGCCTTGTGCACAGCTGCAATCCTTGTGTACAGCTGTGCTGGGGTGGCCCTGGGCAGGTGCAAGGGGATTGATTACAGGGGCTTGGCCTCTGGCGCAGGGGAGCAGCCCCACACTTTATCTCACAAAGCAGCCCGGCACCACCCTGCCTCTCCCCCAGGCAGTGGGGCAGCCCGGGGACCGCTGCGCTTGGGCTTGAGCAGGCTCTGGCCAGCAGCACTGCGACACCTTGCTGGCCTCCATGTACAGCGGCAGTTTACTGAGCCCTCCACCATTGCTCACTCGCCCAAGAAGTTTTAGCCCAGCCCCCTGCCCCGTGCCAGTGACCGATTAGGGCATTGCCCGCAGGATCAGTCCTGCTTTCTCCTGCTGGTGGGTCCCTGGCCGGAGCTGCCCCACAACTGCCCCAGAAGACGCCAGCCTCCCCCGGCGCTGCTCCTCCTGAGCGCAGCCCGCAGCGGAAACCAGCGCAAGGGCGTTTGTGGCAAATGGAGCGACGGCAAGGCTTGCCGCAGGGCCGCCGCACAACCCCAATGATGTGAGCGATTGCCCTCGCACTATAAAATGCAATTTGCCAAAATGAAACCGCTCCAGCCGCATGCACCCGACCGCAGCGTCCGAGCACCGCTGGAATCGCTGCCACTGCAAGAAAACAGGCGGCAGCCATTAGCAGGGAAATTCATCTTTTACAAGAGCCACAACAGGCCATTAGCTTTTAACCAAGTTTTAGGGGTGGGAAACAGCTTTCCTGTCGGGCAAACCTTAACAAGGAAATAACTGGCTCCAAACATCCAGGGGCGGTGGGGAGTTCAGAGCAGAGTTAGCTCTGAACTCCACAGCTTGAGCTCCTCGGTACAATGCAGCCGGCTCCTGCGCGTGGAGGAGCCAGTGGCGGAGCTGCAGGGAGCTGCCCTTATTTATTTGTTCCTACCGCACAGGCTGAGACAAGGGCTGTGTTTTATGTTCCTCTGCAGGAAGGTGATAAAGTGCTGGGGAGCTGCTGAAAACCATTCACCAATAAATTCAAAAGGAAAGGCCATTTCTCATGCCTTGGAAGGAGAGCTGAGGGATGCTAGAAGGCAGAGAAGACCGAAACGGCGCGTTGCACRGCAGCGTGGCAGGAGGCACCGGAGCAATTTTTCTGGTTCGTTTCATTGCTCAGTCTTTTTTTTTTTCCCCTCAATGATTTTTACTTTGCCTGTGGCTAGGCAATCAATATCTCTTTGCCACCAATAAATATTGTAGGCTTTTAAACGATGATGTATTCCAGGGTGAAACAAATTAAGTGTGCGATTGCTGCCCTCTTGTACTCAAACTAATTCTGTGGGTCTAAATGGAAACTCGGAGAGAGATTCCTGAACCGGGCTCTCCGGTGGCGGCAGATTTGAACAGGGAAAAAACATCAGGTCTGACTTCCACTTTTTGCTGATCCCTCTTCTTTCATTGAGCCAAAGCAGAGATTGGAGTGAGCTATGTGAGCAGCTTCGCAGGCTGAATCCATCAGGGAGATGCACATGGTTGAGCATCAGCCTGCCCGGAGCACCGCAGTGCCCTTGTTCCCCTCTGTGGGAGTCTGCGGAGCTGGGTATGGGTTCAACCGCCTGGTGTGCGAAGCATAGCCCAGGCTAAGGGGCAAATGCCTGCCCCCGGGGTGCCACACTGGCAGGGACTTCAGCTTTGACCTATTGGTGCAGTGGCTGGTCAGAGAGCATCCCCCGAGGACCTGCTACTAAAAGCAATCCTTCCCTTCAATACCCATCGCAGGGAGCCAGGTGGGAAGCTGTCTGGAACCCTGAAAACTCTGCCGTGGCTGTGACAGCAACTGATCCCATCCCCATGTGTCCGAGGAAGAGCAGATTGGCTTAATTAAGCACTGGGGAAGCAATCTGATTTGCTTCTTGAATAGAGTTGGATGATTTGGTGCAAATAAATTGTTATCTGTTTGGCTTCCTAGGGTGTTTTGCTGAGGTGGTAGAGGGATCGTGTAGTGACTGCCGCTGTGTTTCTCTCGGGGCATCACTGCTGCTTGAACCCTGCAGCAGAGAAACTTTACGAGACAGTTCAGGAAATATTTGACTCTGTTTCCCAACTTCTGCTACAACAAGAGCTGTTGCTTTGCGGGATTAAGACAACYGTGGAAGATGGAGGGCAAAGTACCTGGGCATCTTTACTGGGAGCAGATATTGCATAGTAAAATATAGCCAGCCCAGAGCAGGCAGACACATCATGTCAGTGACCGGCAGCCCCAATTGCTCATCCCCCACAGCCGTCACCACGGGGTCCTGGCTTCTTGGGTGGGGGGATGGGGATCCCTGTGGAGGGTCTTTTCCCTCTCCCCCTTCTTCTTCAGGGGAGGGTGCTGCTGTTTTAATAGTGGCAATAGTGCACTACCTGTGCATTAATCCTCATTAGCTTGTATGTGYATACGGGCAATGCATGATGGGCCTTGACATTTGCCATCAAGAAAATTAAATCCTCCCAGTTTCAGGTCACCCTGTCCTGGTTTTGTACCAAAGCTTTTCATATCAACAGCCATTTCATTTCAATAAGCTAATAATAACCCCTGCAAAGCCTGTGTATCAGCAAAAGGCTCTCCACAGCTGCAACTGTCAGCAAAACAGGAGCTAATGCTGCAGAGGGGCAAGTGCCGAGGAAGCCTGAGCCCTTGCCCGTGGTAAGTCTTAAGCAGCGTTTGCCGAGCCAGGCCCATCGTAGGGCTCTGGCTGTGTCCTAGCCTGCCTCCACCATGCTTGCAGTTGAGTTACCACTTGGGAGAGGAGGGAGCAGCATAATACCAAGCTCCACAAATAATTACCAAAGTCTTTACTCATCCTTTCCCTCCAGGGAGAAACCCCTGGATGCCAGAGGAGGCCAGAGAAATGCTTCAGGTCTTCCACCGCAACAGGAACCAGCTCTGAAAAAATCTGCATTGGCATCTGGCGGGAATATTTGGAGCATCAGGGCTTGGCCTGCTGCTTCTCATAGAAATCAGCAGGAATTTTGTCGCATGCTTCTCTGGCCCAACACTGCTCCTGTGGCTGGCAATCCCTGCTAAAGAAAAGCAGGAATTGCTGTGGAGGGTATTTGAAGTAGGGGGTGCTGGGGAGGGGGCAGGCTGCCTGCCAGGTGGTTCTTTGGCCTGAGTCCCCCTGTAGCCCTGAGGCCTGATATTTGTTTTTCTTCCCCTTGGGTTTTGCCCAAGGGAGCCTGTCGGTTTGCTGCTGGCCAGCGTGCAGCGCGTGCAGCTTGGGGTCCTGGGGCTGAGGATGAACCGGAGAGATAAGCTATCTGTGAGCATCAATGTGCCTCTAGCCTTGCACACCTTGTGGGAAAAAGGAGAATTTCTGAAAAGGAGGACACGCTGAGAGAGGGGGTGGCCAGTGCATGCCTTGTTTCTCACCTTCTTTCCATCAGCACCCACTGCTGAGTCCTTTTGGAGGCAGGCTACAGAATGAAAGACCCGTCAGACCGAGGGTGACAGTCCCTAGGTGACAAAAATACAGGGATTTATGAACTGATGAATGTGGAATACTGCTGACTCTGTGCAAACAGAAGAAACACCCTGCTTAGGGGCTAAGCCCTGAGATCTTCTAATGACCAAGGCACTTGTGGCTTTTTTCTTGCAACTGCTTTATCTGGGTGCCCTGATATTCATCCACGTGCTGCGAGATTTGAAACACATACTCCACAAGCCAGTGTGCTGTTCAAGAAATGGTAGTGTGGGCAATTTTTCAATCCTCCAGCAGAGTTTGGTGCATAACTCTCATGGGCTGCAGTGAAACTTCCAGGCAGGCGAGGTGGCTGAGCCAGCAGAGGTGTTGCGAGGTGCTGCTGAGCACTGCTGCCGCAGCAAACCCCGTGAGCAGCCGGTGACTTAGGCCTCTGCTATATTCCCTAATGAAAGGTTGAAGGATCTGGTGTCTTCATATTAATCACTGTAAACCCAGCTCTCCACTGTTAGTATCTTCCCAGGGTTTTGTGTATCTTGGGTTTAGATAACTAAACAATTTTTTGAGTGTTCTGCTGAGAAAAAAACACTGGTAGCAGACTCCTAGGAGGCAGCACCACGGGCTGAGTAAAAACTACCGGCCTGTTCTGTGTTACACTTGTTGCAAAGGGAAAAACCCAGGACCACTGCGCCGTCACCATACGCTGCACCGTATTTCGAAATGAGCCCCACGTGGATSAGCAAGCAGATCCACAGCTGAGCAGAGTCTGTTTCCACTCTGCCCTGCAGAGTTTCTGTGAGCCCCGTGGCCTGCAGGATGTGTTAATAAGTGAGCTGCAGCTTTCCCACTAATTTAGCATAATAATGCTCAGCACGTCCCTGAGAGGCTGCAAGGAATGAGCTGCATTACTGCAGCCAAGGGGAGCTGCATCCTTCTGCTTGCTACGCTGCCATTTTCGTGGTACCTTTTATGTTGGGTCTGAGATGGAGAGAAGCACCTGAGCACTGGGGATTTTACACTGTGACCCTAGCATATGGGTTAACGCCGTGACCCCAGTCTTCACGGCTCCCACTTTGGCCTGAGTGCTTTTAGGTCAGGTATATAGCTCTGCCTACAGCCTGTGCACCTACCTCAAGGTCTAACTTGCTGCGCTGCCTACTGCTTTTATTTGCACGAGTTTTCAAAAGTGTCATAGTGGCCAAACTTGATGGATTGCCTGCCTGAAGTAGCTGGATGATCAGCTGAAGTGTTTGTTTGGGCGTATCAATTTCTACTTGTGTCCTAATATTTTAGTTGCTGAGTTCAGCCTGCAAACTGTTTTTGGGAAGTCTCTTTGGTATTCCCTGTTCCTGAAGTGAAAACCCCTTTGTCTGTACATTTCCTGCTCTCCTATATAAAGGAAAATAGGATTTTATGTTTGAGTAAGTAGAATGTAAAGCACTATCCAGCAGGTCGGTTTAATGCGGGGCTGCTTTCTGTGGATGGGCAAGAATACACTTCTGTTTGTTTTTCTTAGGTTTTTGTGATACTCTCTTACTGTGAGAAATGAGCACTGCCAAGAAGAGATGAAGACATGGCTTAGCTACGAAGGAGAAGTACAAAGGCTGGCAACCCAGGAAAAATACACTGCAATTGCAGAGCTGCTTTTTGGGCTGATTCCCCCGAGCTGTGTGATCGCTGGGGTGCTCAAAGGCAGGCTCATGGTTTCCTTAAAAGGCACCCGCACACATTTCGTTTCCCTGCAACGCGCRTGCATGACCCTACGGTATTTCTGGCAAGTCCCCGTCACATGCCTGCCAGCAGCTGCCTGTGCGGAACATGACAGTCGGATGTGCTGCCAGCCTGGGGAGCCTAAAGTTTTCCTAAGGCACAAGCCCGCAGATATTGAGGAAAYGGTCAGGAAGCTTTATCCCAGAAAACTATCTTAAACAGAGCTAGTCTCAGAGTTGGCATTTCTCTCCTCTCCCAAAATCACCAGATGCAATTGCAGGTGCTGATGGGCTAGCCGGCATCGCCTGGCACATGGCGCAGAGCTGGAAGGAGAGGGGGACCCGGCGCTGCCGTTGAGCTAACGGCAGCACACCAGGTATCTCCTTTTCTCCTCCTACTGCCAGAGAGGCGGGTAATTACTGTATCCGTTTTAGAAATGAAGACACTAATGCATGCATAGGCGGAAGGGTAGAGTTTTAAGAATATGTGGGCGTCTGAGATGCAAATGCTTTGGGAAACACCACATTGTGCCTGATTTGCATCTGTAGGTATCTAAATACTTGTACCGATCTGACCCAGAGGGCCGCGTGCACAGGCGCAGGGAGCACGAGCAGTGGCACAGGGTGAGCTCCCTCGCTCCCTCTCTGGGGATCCCCTGCTTCTCGCGGTGCCTAGGCCAGTCGCTCCCCTGCCGTTGGACCCACTCCAGGGACAAGGGCTCCTTGGTTCTCCTGAAAGGCAGTGATGACGGGATGGGATGGTGTTTCCCTCTTCACCCTATAAGAGCAGCCTGCATTGGCAGCCTCGCTGATCCTCCCAGCTTCTCCTCCATGCTAGCTTTTCTATTTTAAATAGAAATCTGTTTCAAAACTCAGCAGATTTATTTTGCTTCAGGACTGGGAAACCTGTTGGTTTTGCCTGCCTGAATATTGCCCTGGCCCGGGCTGGATGCTGTGTGTCACCTGCCGGGCGCTGTCGATGCTCCTGGGCAGGAGGCAGAGCCGATGCCCCACACTCACCTCTCCCAGTCCCCGCAGAACTTTGGACACTCCTCTTTACGATGATGACAGGGATGTTGAAAGCTATCACCCAGGTTGAACTGCAAAAGAGTGAGGGAGATTACCTCAGTGGAAAAATAGATACAATTATCTGTAATAGACTCAGCAACTGTGTATGCAATCATTTCCTCCTTAGGACCTTGGGACACTTAAGCAGAGAAACTTCCTGGTTTCTGTGCAAAGACTGTCATCATGATTCATCATTAACGAACCACCCTGTTCCTAACCTTCATTTTCCAGTTTTCAGTACACCTGTGGCATCACTTGCTCTAGGAAAACAGCCAGAGTCCAGCTCAGATTTTTGGGGAGGCTCTGAGGGACAATTTAGTTAAAGGTCAAGAAGTACTTTTTCAGCTGCAGCCAAAGGCTTTTCCTTTCTTTCTGAGTCCAACCRGTCGGTTTCCTAACTTCTTCACAGCTCTGAAGTCCACCTGCAGGCATCTGTTCGACTGTTTCTGTTGGAGCGTGGGTCTGCCGTTTTCCCAGATGGCATCTAGACGGGCAGCCGGATCTGGCCCTCCCTTAGCAGTGCCTTTTCCATGTGCCTTCCCACTTTCTTTTTCCATATGAGCAAGAAACAAAAGTCTTTGCTCCCAGTGCTGGAACTTCGATTTATCCTCATGTGGCAGAAAAAGTAAGATTGTAAAATGCTGGTTTTTTTCCAAAGTCTTTGCCATAATAGTGATAAAAGTATTCTAATTGGCTTCCCTGTGTGGCGTGACCTTAGCACGGCGTTTGAATGAGGGTATCTTTTCACCCATGGCCCCTTCCACTGGTACACTTTTCAAGGTCCAAAATGCAAGCCCTTTTTTCACAAGTAATACTAAGATGCTTTTTTTAAAAAAACAAACAACAACAACAAAACAGCAATCAGAAAGAAAACCTGAAGAAAAAAATTAGTTCCATTTTCCTTTTCGGAAAAAAATTACAAAAACAAATACGTGAGCAATATGATGGAAAAACACAGCCTTTGTGTGGGATAGGCTTCTGCAGCTGAAATGCCAAATTCTGTATCAATCCAAGCTACTGCCAATCACCTGTTAACCGAGAGTATTTGGTTATTTTCACAGCTGACTCCAGTTTTTTTACACCCCTCCCCTGCAACTGGCAGGGGACTACCAGCAATAGGAGCTCAGGAGGAGGCAGGTTTGGGGAAGAGCCATGAATGTTACGGCAGCAGTGCCATAGGTGTGTGAGAAATACCGTGCAGAAGAAGCAAGAGCAAACGGCACTACTGCAAATGCCTGATCGCACGAGACTGGTAAGTGGGAGCCTCACACCAGCACAGGAGGTGAAATAAAAGGACTCTCTGGTGAAACTGGAAGTTGTCAAAAAGGCTGATGTTCAACAGGGTGGTGGGATCAGTGGGGGAGCTCTTGAGAAATGTGTGCTGCGACCTCTGACTTTTCATCCCTTATCAGGTTTGAGTCAGTGTCTTTTGCGGCACAGCTACGCGGTGAGGCAAGGTGGTTTTCATGATAATAACTGTTTTATTCTAGTGACCTTGTTTTTGTTGAATGTCTTGGCTTGGACCTTTTGCTATTGCTAATACGTATGCTGAGGAACAACGCTGCAAAGCTAAGAAGATGCCAATTAGAAAACCAGTGAGGATGCCTCTCCTATGAAGAAAGGCTGAAAGAGTTKGGGTTATTCAGCCTGGAGAAGAGAAGGCTTCAGGGAGACCTTATTGCAGCCTTTCAGTACTTAAAGGGGGCTTATAAGAAAGATGGGGACAGACTTTGTAGCAGGGCCTGTTGCGACAGGACAAGGGGGAATGGTTTTAAACTAAAAGAAGGTAGATTTAGACTAGACATAAGGAAGACATTTTTTACACTGAGGGTGGTGAAACACTGGCATAGGTTGCCCAGAGAGGTGGTTGATGCCCCATCCCTGGAAACATTCAAGGTCAGGTTGGACGGGGCTCTGAGCAACCTGATCTAGTTGAAGATGTCCCTGCCTATGGCAGGGGGGGTTGGACTAGATGACTTTTAAAGGTCCCTTCCAACCCAAACTATTCTATGATTTCACACCACTTTCCCAAGCTTTTTGCCTAGGCTTCTCCAACCTTTAAAAACGAATTAGAAATATGCTTAAATACTTACTCCCTGGGGCACTGGCCCTTTTGAAGGCTACCTGTCCTGCAGGAGCCAGTGCCTGTGCTGCAGGGATTCAATGTCACTTTGGGAGGGTTCAGGGGAACCGGCATTTACCCCTCCATTCACAGTGGCTGGTATACAGAGGTGGCTGGGCAGGGTGAACCGTGCCCTGTGGACACCCAGCAAGCCTTGGCTCAGGGTGGCACTCAGATCTCTCAGGTCCCTGCTGCAGGCTAGAGGCCACAATGAGGCTGGAGGTGGCATGGTGGCTTTTTGGGAAAGGATGCCCTGGTGACAGAGAAGGGGTGCCCCAGGTGCACATCTCTTCCTGGAGGTTTTTGGCACTGGCCCTTTGCTGTCTTAATCCTTTCATTCCTGTCACTGGTAAAGCTCCTGCACTGCGAGTAGAGGGTGCATCGCTGCTGCTCTTTCTCTCACCACCTCCCTCAGCAGCCCTCCTTTCCTGTAACTGTTTTTGTCTTTGGGAAGCTTTTTTCCCCCCCTGATATTTAGCTATATTTCCCTCTTTCCTTTCATGTCCATCGTTGCTTCTTGTCTTACTCTTTTTTTGCTTTGTCTTGTTTGGAGCCCCTCTGCATGGACAGAGGGGCAGAGCTAGCATCTTCCCTCTTCCTTGCCTAGGGCATGGCTCACATCATACATATCCTTCAGTTCCTGAATGAATTTACTGTCAGCCAATACCACAACTGGGTGGAAGCCCACACTCCAAGAGCAGTTAAGTATAGCTCAGTAACGGACTCTCATAAATTTACTCTCTTTCAGGGTTTTCCTTAAAAAGTTGATGATAGAGCAGTGAATACACTACTTGTGGGTGCTTGAGGTTGGAAGAAGTTGTAAACCCCTTCTCGGGAGGAAAGACAAGCACAAGCTGAAACACCCAAGCTGCAAACACTGGCAGAACATCACTCCAGGAAGCATTATGCCTCTTCAACGGGTGTTGGCTTTCTAAGGCACCTCAAATATTCTGCCAGAGTAATTAGTAGTGATCTGAATCAGACATCGCTATGTACACGTCTGTCTACAATGGTGACATGTTTCATCATACATCTGCAGTCAACAGCAGTTTTGAGGTGGATACACTCCCTAGCCCACAGTAATCGCCTGCCTTGTGCTCATTGTCACTCTGCGCGGGAGGTGTTTGTCCTGATGATCGGTCCTTTGGGTTTCTGCTCGGGGCGAAGCTTGGGCGCTCGTGGTGAGCACCGGTCTCGTGGCTGAGCACTCCCAAAGCTGAGATCGCCCTTCATTTGTCTGCCTGGTATCTGAAGAAGTCCTTGCTTGCAGAGAGGCAATTGCTTTGCACAGGTCCTCATGTTGTCTGCATGTCGCTCTGGGAGTCTCAGGTTTGCTGGGGGCAGTGAATGAAAAGTGAAGGACAAAGCTGGGGGCAGATGTGCTTAGTTTAGCTGGGACAGGTCAGGCATTGCCTTTACCAAATGAAAGAGCAGGTTTTGATACCACTGTGTTTTCATTTGTTCTGAAGGAAAAAAATGAGTAGTTCATTGGGTGCAACACAGACATTTCACTCTCAGCCCACTGGCTAGGTAAACACCTCCCAGTCAAACCCTTAAGTCTCCCGCAAGAAAGCTGGAAAATAGGGGACATAGTGTTGCTCCTTCACCAAAAAACATTAATAACATGCAGCATGGACTCTGCCTTTTCTCTGACTACCCTGTAAAATGCCACCCGTCGGGCTGTGGCATAGGTGTAGCAACAGTCGGTCAGGTCTAGACACCCGCCTCTTGCTCCGAGCGGCCAGGCTGAGGTCATGTCTCTGTTCATTTTATTTTATTAATTTGTYGTTTAATTCTTTGTTTTCACAAAAGGCTTGTAATACACGATGGAAGGAGGGGAAAAAAATTAACCACTGGAGTTTCGCAGCTCCTTCCTTGCTGTCTGCAGGAGCCCTTTCGGAAGCCAGGATGGGGCCATGAGGTGCACGGGTGCCCCTTGCCCCTTTGTGATGCCAGCCGGGGACTGTCCACGGGCCTCCTGAGGCCCACAGGAGTGTGAAGGTGGAGAGCACCTGTGGACGGATTGGTGGCCTGGGACTACCCATCTGTGGAGGCAATGGGCAGCGGAGCTGGCGGGGTGCTGGTGGCCTTTGGCTCTCCCCTCACTGGAGGGGCAGAAAGAAACACCTCAGCAGGGAAGCACAAAATGGCGGCAGGGGAAAGGAAAGCATGCAAAGCGAAAAGGCTTATGCGTCCCCAGGGGCAGAGAAAGGTGGGAAAGGCAGAGCGAGGGGAGGAGATGCCGGCACGAGGCGGAGGGGAAGGGCGAAAGGCCTCCTTTCCCAGAAGGAAGCTACGGAGACGCCAGCGTTGCGGAGCCAGCAGTCGGGACAGGGCGAGGGGTGGGGGTGAGAGGGAGGGAGACGCAGACTGGCGATACCTGTTTTGTGCTACTTCACCTGTGACTTCTCGTGCAGCTCTTCAGGCCTGCCTTTGTGCTTCATTTATTTAATCAGCCCCCAAGATCTCAATGTAAACTTGCTCATCTTACCCCAGCTAGGGCCAGCCCTCCTGTCTCTGTGCCCTCTGTGCCGGCCATGCTCTGTCTCCTTCCCCAGAAAGCTCGCTTCCCTCTGCCAGCCCATGATGGTCGTCCACAGCAGAAGCACCCATCGGCTCCATCCAGGCAGCCTCTCCCCACCTCATCCCCCTCGGTTGAAACATGGGCACCTGCAGACAGTGGTGTGATTTAGATCAACCTCTGACATCGTCACACTTCCAGGATGACTGTGGCTTTCAAGCTGCTTCTAGGAGGTGGACAAACGTGTGCAATATGTCCTGTGGAGCTTCCCACGGTTTGGACAGGTGAATGATTTGCTAGAAAGTGCAATATGACAACCCTGCCCTCGGTGGTGCCTTGGGTTGGTAGCCTTATCTAGACTTGAAGCTTTGAGACATGGCATCAAGGTGCAAAATTACATGCGTGTTTGTGGTATAGGTATTGAAAGCAAATTGGGATATCAGAAAGAAGGACTAGACACCCTTGTCTTCCAGAAGGGAGCTGGCATTTGATGGAGGCCCAGACAATCTCCTTTGAAACAATACTAGTTTACAGAGGAAGTATGGAATTTGTGTTATTTTGGTGTCCCGTTCTCTGTTGCTTGTTCTCAGCAGGGACTGTGCTTGCTCGCAGCGGTGGTAGATCAGATTTATTCACATACCTGCTGTCTTGTGTTTCAGTTGCTTTGGCAGCTCTCTAACTCCTGGTCAAGGTGGGACACCACTGCAGATGGGACATGCAGAGAGCATCCCAAGGAATTTCCCAGGTGTAATGTCTCTCGGGACAGAGGATGAGGATGTCTGAGCACTGGGAAAAGGCAGTTGTCAGGAAGATGGTGATGTCCCTTGTGTGAGCCAGGAAGGCTTCTGGCCCTGTCCAAGCCCCAGGAGCCACGTCGGGGATGACAGGCTGGGGTTCCTGGCCACCAGCTGGCTAAGGCCTCGCCTTTCCACATCACGGAGCTTCACTTGCGGGCAAGACCGCAGCGAGTGACCAGCTGATGGTCTCCTACAGCCCTGTGTGCACCTGGCCCCACATGGAGATGAGTGCCAACATACAGCTGAGACACCCGCTTACCAGGCAGCAGGCACTGACCTGCCACAATATCCTGAGCTGTAGCTTTCTTCAACAAAATCACAGGAAATCACTTTTCTCTACAAAATATGGCCTCGTGAGCCCAGGGAGATGTGATGCTGGTAGGTGTGCTGTCCAGCTCCCAGCCTGCCTGGCCTCCAGGATGACTGCCATGGGGGTGGTAACCCACCTTGTCTCTCAAGGGTGGCTCAGATTACAGCCAAACAAAAGATGTTTTTGTCTGCTCCATTGGTCTCCAGGCCCAACACTTTTATGTGACATGCTACCTGCTAGGTACTCCCATATGACTCATGACCACAAAAATAATAAAAAAACCTAATGGGGAAGCTGGCCTACAGGGTGTTACTTGCTTGCTGTTATTGTCCAGGACTGGTGACTGCTGCTGAAGGCCTTCTACTGTATAATTACAGCCCAGCCTTAGCAGGTCTGCTGGTCCATATGGCACTGCC
This sequence comes from Oceanodroma leucorhoa, assembly GCA_030449065.1. Classification (NCBI taxonomy): domain Eukaryota; kingdom Metazoa; phylum Chordata; class Aves; order Procellariiformes; genus Oceanodroma; species Oceanodroma leucorhoa. Next base: position 19,237,611 of record JASVER010000006.1, on the reverse strand, counting down.
GAGTGGTGTATGTGCCTATTACTTCCATGAACGTGGCTCCAGAGGATAATTATGTGCACAGGAGGAGGACAAGATAGAAACCTGATTGGGAGGATAAGGAGAACCTGCTCCGTGTCACCATGGGATTACATGCGAGAGTCCGGTATTGTCTGAAGAGAAAACAGTCGAGATACCATCGGCTACTCCTGTTATTACACCCCAGAATTCATCAAGGGCTGAAAACAAAGAGACGGTTAATTATTTATGACATATGCATAATAGGGGAAAGCAGGAACATGCAAAGGGCTATTTCATCATTTTTCAGCCTAGCGAGGCTGCTTGGTTCATATTAACCAGCTCTACTTCTTTTAATTTTGAAATTTGCCAGCAAACTCTTCCCCTCTGGCATCGGTCAGGCCAGTGGTAAACTCAGATTTCTGCTCTGCTTGCTTAATTGGTACCTCCGAACCTGGGGTTTATTTTGCCTGCCTGCTTCAGCTTGTCTCAGGCCTTAATTGTGAGGTGTCTGGGGGAGGGCTTGTTATGTATAATGGGCTAACGTTTTTCAAATGGCACAGCTTTTCCCTTTGGAAGAAGCTGATTCATCAATGCGGAAACATTTTGCACAATGGTCTCGACTTTGCTTAAATTTCCAGTTAAATGAATGATCAAAGCGCCTCATTTTGATATGGCCAAAAGCATTTCCTCTTGTCTTGCGTTGCAGTGTGGTGCACCACACCGACCTGGCAAGTTGGGGGCCGTGCGTCCCTGGAGGACATGCGGGATTATGTCCGAGCATGGGCACGGGCACTGCGGCCACTGCGGCACCATGTTGCATCTGACGCTGCGTGAAACCCCTTACCTTCAGCAAGGCTGGGAACTGATGTGAACAGTGCTGAGCTTCAGACCAGTCTCCCTCACTTCTCAGAGGTCCACCTCTACCATGGCATTCTCCTGGGGACCCGTCATGTGGCCCTCAAGCACCCTTTCCATCATATGAAGAGTGTCCACAGGCCGGTGAAACGCATGCCTGCATGTTTTCCTCTGCTGGGATGCAGCTCTTGCTTTGCCTTTGAACATTTTCCAGCAAGACCAAAGCACCTCCATCCAGTGAAGGAGTGGTGTGTCTGACTGTTGCTTCCTTTCTCCACCAATTTAATTCTGTGCTCCTGACTGTACCCCCTTTTTAGACCGGTTCCTCAAGAGCACTTTCATTGCAGCGTAACAGGAAGTTTTTAATGAGCACATTGTTGTTGGGATCCACAGAGCAGGCTTTGTGCTGCTTCTGAAGAAAGTACATTTGGTAGAGATTATTTTTCTGGAATGGTTTAAGAAGGCACATGGAGAGGAAACTGAACGTGTCCCCACAGTGGTTTCCCTTCAGTGTGAAGCTGCCAGAAGGGCTGGAGCCATGGCCAGCCTTGCCCCAACACCTGTGAGTGCTTCAGGAGGGGCTCTTGGCTGAGCTGGTCGAAGAGGCTGACCTCTCCACCAAGAGGGATGGCAGCTTGCAAATAGTGCTTCCTGGTCCTCATTCCAGTGCGGTCATCTCTGTTGTCCTCCTTGAGCACCCAGGAAGGATGTCAGTATGTCACCATTGGTTTTCTCCTTGTGCAGCATGCTTTGATTTTTGTTTTTTAACCAGTTCCAGCTACGGCCTCGTGGACAGGTAAGGTGAGCAGCATGCTGTGAGGTGTCGAACTGAACACGATTTCAGATGGAGAGGCTGGGGTGGCAAACCACGCTATTAATGCAGCTGTAATCATCAAACACTGCTAGCTTGCAGAAAGGAACCAGCTCATTCCCACCTATCTGTAGCTACTGAGAAAACAGTTAGGGGAGAAAAAGTTAATTTTCAGTATGACAGACACCATGGCATGGAGCCGGGCCAGGGCGTCTTCCCTCCCAGGTCTGCCTGAGCAGAGGTTATTGGGAACCGAACACTGCTGCATGTGTGATGGCTTTTCACTCTTGTTCTTAGTGTCCATGTCAGACACATCAGTTGAGAGTCCAAGCAAAAAGAACCAGAAGTGAAGGAGTAGGAGATACAACGTCCTCCTCATCCTTGGCGGCATCCTGTTTGTCTAAGGCCTGAAGAGATGGCTAAAGCCTCCTGCATACCTGACAAGTGCTTAATTCGACAAAATTGGAACAGAGGCCTGTATATTTAAGGGACCCAAAATCCAAGAACATGTCACCTGTTATTTCAGGAAGTCATGGGTTGAGCAGCTGAACTTATATGAACTTTTTCCTCAGCAGGGGATTTTGGCAGGAAATAGTATTATTTAAAATTTGGTGACTTACCAGTAGTTTGCTTCAAAAGGATCTGTCCTGCCCTTAATTATGATCCCTAGATCCAGGACTTTTATTTTGTTTAGGTGAACAAATGTTGTGAAATGCCTTTGTGAATCAAATCTAATCAAGTCGGTATTCTCCAGCTGGAGCCTGGAAACCTGCCCAGAGTGCATGGCAGGGGAGGACGGTGCGAGAGGCAAGGAGTGATGACAACCTGCCAGAGGAGAGCCGAAAAAGGTGGAGCAGTGAATTGGCCCTAGCAGACAAGGAGATTTCCGCGCTTTTCTTCTCTAAAACGCCTGAACTCCAGGACACACTGGGCGTGTGAGTTTATTCCAGTGAGCCCGAGGCAGTTTCAATTTATGCAACTGCTGTTTGCTCAGCAGATGAGAGGCCCAGCTCTCTCTGATCTCAGTGATGTTCAGAGAACTGACTCTTCTGCAGCTTTCTCCAGCATTCAGATGGGCATCCGCCCAATGCCAGGTGTGGATGCATTTTGCATTTTTCCAAGCCATGTTTTTGAGAGGGCTTGAAAATGGGCATCTGAGGACCCCATAGAGACTGAAGAAGAAACAATTAGTATTCAAAGGACAGAGTGAGCAGAAGGAAGTTTCCTGAGTTTTCATTCTGGACATGTGATGGTGACTCACCTACAGGGTTGGGGTGGTGCATACCAAGGGGTCTTGGGCACAAGGATATGCAGCCCTGCTCCGATAGGGATTGCTGCTATGGTTGCAGTAGCATGTGGAGGGAGGACTGTCCTCCAGGGTCTCAGTGAATTCCCAGGCCTTCCCTGAGTGATCTGCCAACAGCACATGAGCAGGCAGTGACACTTCTGGTCCTCTCTCCACAGCTAAAGGCTTGCCCTTTAACCAGGTCACTTTGGGGAAAACCTAGGATCCGATTTCTGCAGAAGTTTGTGTCTGTGGTGCAGCTCCACAGTAGCATCATGTGCCAGCAGCGTCTGCAAGCACTGGTGTGCTCGTTGGAGACACTGGCAGTCCTGGCACGTTGCTCCCGCGAGGCAGGCTGGTCACATGGAGGGAGCTGTGGCTGCAAATTGGGCTGCAAATCGGTGGCAATTCGGGATGTGCTGATGTATCTATTCTGTACTGATCTGCACAGCTGGAGCCACCAGCTTGACTTGAYATATGCTAATCTGAGAGGCAGAGAGAAGTCTTCTTGTCCTCCCATGTCTCCTCGTGGGAGTCTGTGGCGCTGGCAGTACAGCGCCGTCCGGCACCAGCACTTACCACATGCTAATTAATGGTAAAATTAGGAGAAAGGTACCCAGCATGTCAGCCTGGGCACCGCCGGGCTCACAGCCTTCAGGAAATGCTGCGGTTCACAAAGTTAAATGAGAAGACTGCTTCAGCTCACCCCTCCTTTGCAGCAGACAAACAAAGGGGTGCATCCTGTGGGTAAGCATCGTATCCACATGCTGTGTTGATGTGCCGTGCTGTGCAGGGGTCTCAGGTCTTTTGGGGAAGGTGAGGAGCCGGAGCCCTGGAGCACACGAGGCTGGAGGAATTCCATTGCTCTTCAGTATTGAATCCAAAGAGCCCGACGTGACCTAGAGCAGAATGTAGGACAGCCTTGCGTCACGCCCGAAGTACGCACCTGCCTTTTAAAAACAATCAGCAAGTTTGATTACAGTGCAGCGTGGCAGCCTGAATGGGGAGACAAACAGTATGACTGGTATTTATCATTGGGACTGTAATTATGCCTGCAGGTCCCATGCTGCCTGGGCCCCAGTGTGGTAAGGGTGGTACGAGACATGATAAAAGATCATCCCTGGCCTGAAGAAATTAGAATCTCATTTAAAACATCCCAGGAGGGCGAGCCAAATGGGGATGGTGTAAGGGACTGAGGTTGGGAAAAAGCGGGGTGAGTTTGATTACAGATAAGGCTGCTTCCCGGAGGCTCCCGCTGAGCCGGGAGGGTTTACTGGCACCTTTGTGGTGCCACACGGGCCTGCTCGTGGAAGCGGAGGCAAGTCGCGGTGGCGTTCCAGGCTTTGACTCAAGGAGGAGGAAGGTGGGCTGCAGCTATAGAGGGGTGTGTGTCTCTCTCTCTMTATATATATATTCAGAAGGGGAGGAAGGAGAAGGCTCCTTTTCTCAAGGCTGGTGGAGGACGAGGGAACACCGAGCAGCCGAGACCACCGTCCCCGGTAGAGCAGGCGCTCCCGCTCGGCGCGTGCCCCCGGCGCTCGGCGCGTGCCCCCGGCGCTCCCCGGGGCCCGCAGCACGGCCCCCGCCGGCGGCCCCGGGGCAGGAGGCGACCGCCGGGTGCGGCGGGGCCGGTGCCGGTGCCGGTGCCCGCCGCGCGGTGTCACTGCCGGCCAGGCGGCCGCCGCAGCGCAGCGGGGCTGCGGGGAAGGGTGCGGGCTTGCAGCCCCGGGGTTGCCGGCAGAGCCCCTTCTCTTCCCTGCCCCGTACCCCCTGTAAATCCCGCGGGCGGGGGGATGCTCCGGGAGGGCTCCCGGGAAGGGGCCCCCCGGGGGTTTGAACACCCGGGAGCACGGCAGGCGCCCGTCACCCTTCCCGTGCCGCCCCGCCGGGTTGGAACGAGCAGAAGTGATGGGCGAAGCCGGGAACAACCCCCTGTCCCCGCCGGGGGCTGGCAGGCAGGAGAAACCAGCATGGACACTGCTCGCTGCGCAGCCCAAGGAGAGCAGCCAGAAGTGACTAATCCGAGCTTGGGGCAAAGCTGGGCTGAGTGCAAATGATTGCACTTTGATTTATTAGTAGTATTATTGATTTTCAGTTCTGTCTCAGCGCGGGCTTTAGAGCAGCTTCCAGCTGGCTGGCCTCCAGCTGCTACAAAGGGACCTACAGCTGCTGCCGCCTCACCTGCCTGCTGCACCTTTCCAATGCAGGAGGTGCTGGAAGGCTCAGGCCTCACATTTCTCTTGGTGAAGACACATCTGGCATTCCTCGGGTTGCCTGCTGGTAATTATTCACACYGGATATGGTGGGGAAAAAAACCCAAAACGTAGCTTTCTGGTTACAGATGGGGCTTTCACRCTACCGGAAAGGAGTCCAGGGCAGTTAGTGCTATCTTGGCATATGCTAGATCCTCTTCTTTGGGCAGGGGAGGCTGAATTCTGCAGCCCCCAGGATGAACACACTTTCCTCTGCGTTTTACTTTCAAAAACAGTCTTCTGCAGGCTGCAGATTTGGCGAGTTCTGTTTGGGAATCTAGCCACAGGGAGAAGGGAGGTCCCTCAGTTTCCCAGCAATCTCCATGAGCATGGTATTAACCCACTCACGGAGGGAAGCCAACTTTCCCCTTCTTGCCAGAAGCCTGTTCAGCAGGGTTGCTGCAGGTGGGTCCTTCCTCTTAACAAGCAGACATATCTGAGCCAGCAACCTTGCTCTCACAATGCACAAAGGGCAGCATTTGACCATGCCACATTTTCAAGCAATCTTAACTTAATTCTTCTTTGAGCAGATTTTAATAGCTTTCTCTGCTTCCTCTGGCTTCAGAATTTGCTTTGATAATTAAAGACCCTGAAATTTCACATGTTTCTTTATGATGCCTGAAATTTCCTACAGAAATTCATTTTCTCCTCCAGTTTGAACAAGTTACCAGATCTAATATGAGATGACAGGCAAGAATTTCATACAGCAGGGCATACACTGAACAATGGTGTCTCAGCAGGCTTCTGCCCTCCGATACAACTCACTCAGGGTAGCTTTGGAAGGAAAAGACCAGTATTTCTTGGGCATACTTAATCTCCAGCACCCCTGTAATGTTTGTATTTCTGTGCATAAGTATTTTGACATATGTGTTCAAAGCACTTTGCAAGCAGTAGATCACTGTCTTTGGGGGGGCCGGGTGCGGCAGGCAATCAACCTGCAACTGATGTTTGCTTTGGGTGCTGGTGTGGCCAACAGCCCCCCAGGCAAGGCAGGGAGCAAAACATGTGAGCAGCAAACCTCCTTCCTTCCTTAAGCTTCCTAGGGGTTTACTCCATTCACTGGTCTTTAGCCTTTTAGGGGTGTTCCTCAGTTTAAAGGGCTCCCACCCCAGATACAGGTACGTCTCAGTGCAAGTGATACGAGCTGCAGCAATACAGGCTGCACTCATSGCTTCTGTGCAAGGTCTCATAGTTTGTTGTTCTCCCTGAGTGCCACCACAAAATTATGGAATTCTGTGACAGTCTTCCTTTTGGGTTAAAAAAAAATAAATCAATTCTAGCACTCATCTTTCTAGAAAGAAGCTTCACAACATAATTGCAACACACCCAAGAGGCTGCAAATCAGAAGAGAAATTAAAATATCCTGCATTCAATTTTATGTTAAAGCTAGCAATTTTGAAAGCGCATTTTATGTGCAGGGGTGGGGAATGAGTGGATTTTGATTCACTCCTTGATTTTGGAGTTGGAAATAGCTGTCTCAGTGCAGGTGGAAGTATTCRCTTCCGCCACATGTCTAAAGCAGAACTGGCCTGTGCATAAAACTATAGCTTAAATGATGGCTGCTGAGACTTGGCAGGACCGTTCTCATCTGAATTAGTTTTAGAGACATCTGGGCCCAGAGATGCAAGCTGGCACTATCCCAGTTGTGCATTATGCCACCAAACCATCTCACGGAAAGCTCCCTTCCCACAGGTGGGTATTAACAAGCACCACTTGTTTCGGTGCTTGCCGGTGCCTTTCTTCGCTCCCTCCTCTTCACCAGCTGTCGGTTTGCTAGATGATTTCTGAATGTGGCAGGTGGATGCAATTTCCTTTCGTGACCATTGCAGCAGCTCACACYAGATCCCACTTACCACCCTTTTGGGAGGTGCAGAATTAGGCGCTGGTGGGTAGAGTCCTGTGGAGCAGCAATAACTTTGAGGGGGTTGAGGATCTGCCTCCCAGAGCACAGCTTATGGATGCCTGAGGCCAGTGCCAGAACCCCAGCACTAAGGACACTTCATGTGGCCTCTGGCCGAGGGTGATGTCTCTGTCACCAGCCAGCTTGGGCCCGAGTAGCACTACCCCGAGCGTGGGACTGTCTGACCCCAAGGGGAAGKCTGAGCTGGGCAGGAAGAAACTTTCTGGAGACAAGCATCTGGCAGGGCTCCTCCTGCCTGGAGGAAGGCAGTGAGCAATTCATGAATGTGGCATGAAGGGAGTAGCGCAGCATCTGGACAAAACATAAGCTACGCAGTCATTTTAGCTGCATTAATGCATGTGGTCCTGCTTGCTTGAGGTATTTAAGAGATTAACAAATTCCTGCACTCCCACAGATAAATTAAATGATGCTGTGTACAACAAATACTGTATAACAAGCTTGTTAAAGGCTGGAGAAGGCTTGGGCTGCTATGAACAAAGAYGTGGGCAGAGATGTGGATTGATTTGAATGCATATACATGATATTTTTGTGTTTGGGGGTATTTTAAACCAGCTTTATAATTGGCAAAGTTTCCTTAGGTTGGAAAAAAAGACTGGATAGAAGGAAATATTTTTTCCCTGTGAGGACAGTTGAACACCGGAGCAGGTCRCCCAGAGAGGCTGTGCTGCCTGCGTCCTTGGAAGTTTTCAAGATTTAGCTGTATAAAGCCCTGACCAACCTGGTCTGGCCTCATTGCTGACCCTGCTGTGAGCAGGAGGTTGGGCTGAGACCTCCTGAGGTCCCTTCCAGCCTGAATTATCCTTGATCGYGTCTCCAGTTCTGGAATGACTGGGCTTTGCCATGCAGCCGCGGCTCAAATGGTCCCTGTGTGCACACCCACGCAGACACGAGCTCACCCCTTCCCTCCCCCCCTCCCTGAGCAGCTGGTATTTTGCTGGTGGGTGATGTCATCCCATTTGCTTACTTAAGAGAGGCATCATTAGAGAGTAAGTAATTTATGTAATGCTGCTGCTAGTGCAAATTAAGGTAGAGCCGGGTTAAGCAGGCCCAGGGCAATGAGGTCACGCTCTGCGTGGTGGGCTATGGAGAAAATTGCTGCAGGAGGCTAGTGGGCCGGATTATAGGAGATCAGAGGATCAAGGAACGCTGGGTTTGTTTCCTATTCCCCATGCTCTGMACAGCAGAGCAGCGATGGGAGAGTGTTTTCAGTCTGTTGCCGTAAGGGAGCTCAGTAAAGGCGTGTTCCCTGGCTGTGCCCTTTACCCAAAAAGACCTGCCTTTGGAGATCAAATGCAGGCTCAGCTTTTTAATAAAATAGTTTAAAAAATTGTTCAGTGTTGTAAGATCACTTTTTCTCTCTGCCTGTATGGATTTCTGTAGCGGTTCTACCTTCTGAGGCTGTACCAAACCCCAGAGCTACCGAGGTGCCATAGCAGCTAAGGAGTTGGTGGATGTACGGACCTCACAGCAGCAGCAGAAGCTGCTCTGCAGGCAAGAAGGAAAACTTTAAAGGCAAAACTCASGAAAAGAGGGAAGGAGCTGCTTGGAGGTTGTTTGAGCTGTAGATGCACCCTGGTGGTTTCTTCTCCCCCACTTGTGTACTGTTACTGCTTATGCTCCAGTGGCACTTAGAAATGACGGTGCTGTTGTGGAGCAGAAGTGGTGCACAACAGAGTGTTTGCCACCAAGGACGTATCTCAGACGGAACAGAAAAGATGGATAAAGGAAGGACAGCAGCTAGAGGGGGCTGGCCAGGGGACATGGCACGCTAAAGCACCTGTCTCCTGACTATACTATACACCTCACCTTCAGAGATGTGTGTCAGACTCTGAATTCTCCTGAACTCCGAGRGAATTTGAGTGTAGAGGGCTTATACCTGTCATAGCTGAGGTCAGACTCTGACCCCCCCATCTCATGTAATTTAGCAGATGATGATGTTCCTGCACAGCTTAGCCTACACAACACCAGTTTGYCCATGTTGCTAATAAAGGTCTGGTTTGGATTAGCATGCAGGGGTAGGTGATCAGGAAGGAAAAGAAATGCAAACATACAGCCCTTTGGTAGGCAGGATAATAACCATTACTCACTGGCTTACTAACAAGGATCTTGCCACTGTAAAAGAATAAGTGTTATTGAACAACATCCTAAAACCACCATTCTCTGTAATGGGGGAGACCAGACCCATGGAAGAGAGGAAAAGAAAACAGAACTGGTGAACCACATAAACATTATTGATTTTCAGAGTTTTAAAATGTTATTAGGAAAGCTGTCAGCATATCTTAGGTGACTGGAGGAAGGCAGGGGGACAGCTTCTACCAGGGTTCAKGGCAGCACAGTCTGTTCTCCTGCTGATCTGAGACCCCTTGGTGGGAATCTGCCAGCCGTGAGCACTGAGTGAGTGCCGGCTGAAGGCTTGGAAAGCCACCAGTGCCAGCTACAAGTCAGAGGAGCGCTGCTGGGCATGCAGCTGGGGTGCAGGGTGGAGGGTGCTCCGAGATGGATGCGACACGCTTGTCCCTTCTGCCAAAGCAGCGAGTGCCACGGGAGCTAAACTGCAAGCCCTGGGAAGAGGAATTACAGTAGTCAAGCCTGTGTCATGAGTGCATGTATTTCTGCTGAGAGACCCTGATGGGATCTAATGAAGGGATAACGGGAGAGGAATACCTTTGAACCACGTGAGCTCTCTTGGGCTTTCCCAGGAAAGGCGGGGCTGAAAGGACTGTGGAGGCTTGCCTTCTGCATCCACCTCCACCCTATCCCTGCCAAGAGGCGTTGGAGAGGAAAGAGGGGATTTTCATCCTGCCAGCATMTGCCAAGCACTACATCTTTGCTATAATTTGGACTAAGGACAAAGGATCCCTGGTTCACCTGGGAGATTCCTGTTCCCAGTGTAAATCACAGCGCAAGAGATACACAGCTGGTTATTAGCCTAAGCTTACACCCTTCCCTCAGCCTAATGTGGGCATGACCCCTACTAGCAGTTTTGTTTGTGCATTTAATCACAAGTTTGTTTACYGCTGGGGACTGATGCTGGCACCTGAGCCTTCTGGGTGTGATTCCAAAGAAAGTGGGAGCACACCTTTGTCCCTCARGCTGGAGCCCACTGAGACTGAGATGTCATAGCTCAGCTACCCGCTGTAGAGAGGATGGGCTTGGGATCTGGAAAGGACTCACCTTCTTGCACTCATCCTGGCTGATGGATGCCGTCCGTGCCCCCTCCCTGGGGTAGTCTGCCTATTTTGGGAATCCATCCCCAGGTGCTGTCCTCGGGGCCATCTGGCCAGGGAGAGCTGCTCTCTCCTTGACTTGGTTTCTGTACGTTTTTGGGCATCCCAAAGGACTGCACACCAGTGTGTTCAGCCAGTCTGAGGGTGACTGAAATTGCACRGAGTTTAAAAGTAAAATTATTTGTTACTACACAAACCTAACTAAATGCACACTTACTGTGCTATGTATTGTTKTTAAGCAAATCTATTCTTATAATCATATTCATTGACAATTAAAAATTTATATATGGAAATCTAGCTAAAGATACGAATGTTGCTGCTTGATTATAATGACAAATTGCAAGAAGAAAGAAAAAAAATAGTAGCTCTCTTTGTTCTGCCTTTCTTACCTGCAGTAAGAACCYGGTTAAGTCAGTTAACCATTATCCTACACTTCAGAATAATGCTGCTAAAAATGAAACATAAAATTAGCCTGTCATTTTTCTGTCGCTCACATGAGATTCAAGCTGTCCTTCTGCAAAGCTTTTAATTTCCATTAAAAAACCTTGTGGCAGGTGTATGGAATTTCAGCAGCAGCAGCAGTCAAGCCCAAACTGGTCCAGCCCTCACCTCCTTCAAGCACGCCCAGCCTGGCTAGGGCTGTCCTGCTCACTGCTCACGCAGAGGGAAATTTCGCTTCTCCTCCCCGCARAGACCCTCTTGTAGCAAATCCAGCCAGGAGCCCAGCCCCACTCTCCTGCCTGCATGCCCGAACTGTGCTCCATGGGATGTCCAGCCCTTCCCTGCCCCGGAGGCTCACRGTTGCTCCATGAATGTGGCATGGAGAAGTGGGGCTGGTGGCCTGCCCCAGCACAGGCCCCCACATCGTGCAGAGAGCCGAGGTAGCTGCGCTGCTGTATGCTGGTGTTGGGAAACGGGAGGCGGCTAGGAGGGTTTTGCCGTGAGCTTTGTGAGGCCAGTGGGAACCCGCTCTGATCCTCAGGAGCRAGCCAAGGGAGAAGTCCAGATGTGAGCAAGAGCAACCTCTTCTCCTTCATGGCAAGTCTCTGGTGCTGGGATGAAGCTGGACTTGGCTCAGGTGGCACAAAAACCAGCCCTGGTGAGAGCCCAAGCATTTGCCCAAGAGGGCCAGAATGAGAAAGACATTTGGCTTTGGCATCAGGAAGGCTGATGGTCTAGGCACGTGCTGTAAGGAAGTGTCTTACTCTGGTGAAAGCAAGAGGTGCAGGTCAGCTCTAAGGCAGCACCACCCCGCTGATGCCAGCAAGAGTCCCTCCAGAGACACAGTGCTGGGATTTCCACTGCAGGCAGAGAGTCCTCTCAGTTTTTGCAGCATGTCATATGTTACGAGTGTGCCACATCTCATGGGCGGGAGGCAGTACTATTCAGGTAGTAATACACATTCTCATTTGGTTTGGCTATTTTGGTGCTGGAGGAAATTTTTTCTCTACTGGATCATGAAGAGACCCACACTGCTCCCATCTGTTTGAATAGTGAGCGTCTTTGATTGATCGGCCAGGCAAACTGGCTAAACTCCCTCTGAGATTCTGCTCCTTTGGTTGTTTGCTCGTCCTGAGCTTCTCAGTTTTATCTTTGACCCATCAAGATCATATGGAGAATTTTTAAAAGCCTAAGGAGAGTCTAGAAGTGAATTTGTTTCTAGTTTTAGCTGGAGGACTCTGTGCGTGTGTTGTCTGGTGCACAGCCGATGCACAGGCCCTGCTCAAAGCCACCCGAAGCGCTTCACCTGGTGCAAATTCTCAGTCTCTCAGTTTTATGTCTTCCATTCACAGGCCGCCACTCTGATTTTTCAGACAGTCCCTCTGCTTAATGCTAGTTTTAGGATTTCACCAGTAGTTTCTAGAAATAGCCTGGCCTTGCTTTTCCTCCCCAGGTTGAAACGTCTATACATCACATCACTAGGGCCAAAAAATGTGTGCCAATTGAAACCAGTTTTAGCCATGGTGCAGTCTTCAAGCAGTCCTTGCGTGCAAGTTTTCATGCTAGGTCGAAGCAGGCATCATCCAGCATAAATAGCAGTTACCATTCCTAGGGACAGACTTAAGGCAAAGCCAATCAGTATTTGCCATCACATCAACTCCTTCCAGAGCAGTGCTCGAGGACATGATGTTAGTAACTTGGTACAGACATGTTCAGGCACAGGTAGTGCCTGGTGATGAAGTCTGAGCTAAGTTGTTTCTAGCAGTTCAAGTTCAACAGCTGGTTACAGGCTCGAAGGTAACTGTGAACCAGGGTTTTTACTGGTGGGGGAAGCAGGCTGGGAGAGGAAGGGGCGTCTTGGTGCTTACACCTGCCACATTCAGAATGAGCAGGAGGAATCTTAAAATAGCTAATAGCCTGCCCATGGTGCAGGGGGTGCATGACCTTGCAGTAAAACTGCCCTGCTTCTAGTAATGCGGTCTCTGTTCCTGTTAATTTAAAAGCTGTTGTGTGCCTTTGATGCTGCTGACAGGGAGTGCTGGCTAGGGCCAAATCCTTCCTCCAGCTCTACACAGTGGCTCACTTTTGACCTGTAATATTTGGTGGGCTTTTTTTTCAGCAGAAACTGTCAATCACGTTAAGCAACGTGGAGGACATACGCTACTGATAGGCAGAGATCATCAAGATTTGGGACTGGTTTGGTTATTGTCACCTCTAACCTGAGTTACATCAGGAAAGGCTGCTGACTCCTGGGCCCTGCCTGGTTCCTACCTAGGAAGAGATGTCAGCGCTCCTGGCAGCTCACCTCTSCTTGCAGAGATCAGCCCACGCTTGATCCCAAACTCCCTTGAAGTGCAGGGAGCTCAGCTTGTCTTTGGTTTGATAGCTATTTTCCTTTCAAAGGCGGCGGTGACTGCAGTTGAAAGACATCGGTTTCTAAAATAACYCCCCCTCCTTGAAAATATAGTTTTAAACTTTCTCAGAGAGCCTTGAATCTTCTGCTAGTCACAGGAAGCAAAAGCCGTGATGTTAGGAATGAATGAATGAAACACGCCTCATCCACCACTGAAGTTTGTCTGTGCTCAGAGCTGTCACGCCTGGGACTCCCTGGCCAGCCCATCACAAGCCTTTGGGGTGAGCCGTGACTCATCCCCCTCATTCTGCTTTTTACACCTCCACACATCTGCCCGTGTTTTTAGAGTTGCTCTCCAGTGAGAATAACAGTTTGTTTGCTCAGTGGAGGAAACATTACCAGTGCCTCAAAAAGCTCTGGATGGTCCTGCTATTGGTGAATGGCATCGGCATTTTCCTAAGTTATGTGAAACTGTTTTGACACGCTGTCAGAAATATTATAAAGAACTAAATGGATGTTTTTTTCAGTAATTGTGGTTTGACACAGGAGGAGCTGGAATTTGCACCCCTGTGGTTTGGAGATTGCTTAGCCCCTCTTCGACCAGCCTGTACTGCATCATGTTACTCTGCAGCAGCAGGACCTGGGGTCGTGTGTGACCACCTTCCCCAGAAAAACATTTGGGAGGAGAGGTTTGTGTTTGCAGAACCCCGAGAGACTGAGATGCTGGAGGCAGAAGGACATTTCCTTTGCATTTCCCTGGGACTGTGATCGTGACTTCCAGGTGACAGCTCCCTTCCAAAGGCCAGGGAGATACAAGACAGCTTTGCATTAACTCACGTGTCCGAGAGACTAGGGCTCACCTGCCAGCTTGGTCTGACAGGGATCCTTGCAGGAGGGATGCAGGTAATTCCCAGTGTGTCAGTGGTCTCCTCACAGACCCTGGTGAGTTGCTGCTGGGCTGTGCTGTCCTCCAGGCAGCAGATGCAGCTGTGCACAGGAGCTGCTTTCCACACAGACGGTTTCATTAGACCAAGCCGAGCTCTTAATATGCAGCAGGGCAGCAGCGYTGGCTCCAGCGGAGTTCAGCTCTCTGTAGCAGAGACGAGGTCTCCTCTCAGGACCAGTGCCTGGTGTAACTTCCTTGCAGCCAGCGTGCAGAGTGAAAGGAGGGCTTGGCTTTCCACAACCATTTTTCTGAGGTGACCCACACACTCACATGGGGCAATGCCTGAGTAGGTGCCTAATCTGAAACCTGCTAGTAAAAAACGAGGAGCACTGKTTTTTTTAACTTTAAAGATATTGGACATCTTATAGTGGAGCATCTTTTACTTCTGAGTCAGTAGCTTCCTCTTTTTAAGTTTCCTCATTGCATGCTTATTAAAACCAGACTTCTGTGACCCTTATATTTTGTCCCCTTCAAGATGACTGCTAAATATATGTTTAAAAACCCCAGGTGTGTGTCTGCTGGTTTGTGCGTGGCAGGGCAAGTGGGAGTGAGAGCTGGTAACAGTGGACAGCAGGAGCTCTTGATTTCCTGCTCTTTCTGTTGCTTTCACATATGTCTAAAACAAGGTGCTCCACAGCCATGCAGTGCAATCTGCAGCAATGAGATTGCACTCTATCTTTGTCGGTTTTGATTTCTTTCTTCTTTTGCTGACCTGAGAGACTAATCCTTGCCTCTGTGCCTTGCTGTCATTCAGTTCCTGCAGCACAACTCCTGACTCCTGTAGTGCCCGAAATACAGTTTAACCAGTGACATGAGGTCTTATTCCTCAGCCCAAAGCCTAACTGAGAGGACAACTTAATGTACGTAATCAGCTCCCAAAATCGTTGTGCGTGGAATGTTTATGCATCTTCCTCCTTTCCTAGACACGTCCATCATTAAATCATCCCAAAACATGCTAAGAGGGCACACACACGCATTCATCCTATTACAGAAGAATCACTCATTACAGATTCCAGGACTCCACATTTCTCAGGCACGAGGTAAGCAACATGCCGGGCGCCAGCTGCGACAGACTGTCATCCCTCACATCGCGCATCACTTGCTATGCGCTGGTTGACCTCTGCCAAAACATTATCCCAGCAGTCACGCCACATTTGGCTGGGTAAGGGGTGCCAGTGCCCTCAGCCAAGCAGAAGACCGTAGCATTGCATCTGTTAAGTGCAGGCTCAGAGAAGTGGCCAGATCCCTGGCTGCCATAAATTGTTAGGGTTGTGCTAACCTCAGAGGAGCTACCTGCATTTGCAGTGCATAATCACCGTTTAGGAATCTGGGCCATTAACAAGACAGATGGTCTTAATCCTCTTCTTATTGGATAGTTGTGCACACCACAAGTAAGACTTATTGGACTGTTATGGGCAATCAGCAGAGACCTCAAGGACTAAGTGTCAGTGGAAATTGAATGATTGCTGCCTCTGCAGCTGGTCCCTCCCAGCCAGGTTGGAGCAGATGGCAGGCGAGGAGCTCTCCGTATGGTACCTGTTCGGTCACTGAAAAGAAGACTGGTTCTCAGGACAGTTACAGCTTCCATAAAGAATAAATAAACCACCCACTGAGCCAAATAATAGCTCCAATAGCCAGGAAACACCTTAAAGAATAAATGTGCAGGTAAATCCTGTCACAGAGCCATCTGAATCAGGATGCTGAAACCCCTGTGAGAGTTGACCGATGTATTTCTGCTGAAAACAGCATTCCTTGCTGGTGTTATGATTTCATTACAGTTGGTATCATAACTCAAAAACACACCTATCTGCCTTTGTCAAGCACCAGTATGGCATGACAGGGGAAAAAAAAGAAGCACTGTTGTACAAGTTCAGTGAACATTTCAGCTTACTGAAACTCAATGTTTCTTTCTTCTTTCCCTTGTGCTACTGCTTCAGCCATTTTTGAATGCTGGCCTTGCTACTTTATGAAATGTCATAGCACCCAAGTGTGCCCACCTCCACCTTCCAGCTTTCTCTTGCTAGCATACAATGAACATCAGTTCAATGCCAAGGATTGGGCCCCATAGAATCATAGAATAGTTTGGGTTGGAAGGGACCTTTAAAGATCACCTRGTCCAACCCCCCCTGCCATGGGCAGAGACACCTTCAACTAGATCARGTTGCTCAGAGCCCCGTCCAACCTGACCTTGAATGTTTCCAGGGATGGGGCACCTACCACCTCTCTGGGCAACCTGTGCCAGTGTTTCACCACCCTCAGTGTAAAAAATGTCTTCCTTATGTCTAGTCTAAATCTACCTTCTTTTAGTTTAAAACCATTCCCCCTTGTCCTGTCGCAACAGGCCCTGCTACAAAGTCTGTCCCCATCTTTCTTATAAGCCCCGTTTAAGTACTGAAAGGCTGCAATAAGGTGTCCCCAAAGCCTTCTCTTCTCCAGGCTGAATAACCCCAACTCTCTCAGCCTGTCCTCAGAGGAGAGGCGTTCCATCCCTCTGATCATTTTTGTGTCCCTCCTCTGGACCCGCTCCAACAGGTCCATGTCTTGTGCTGAGGGCTCCAGAGCTGGACACAGTGCTGCAGGGGGGGTCTCACMAGAGCAGAGCAGAGGGGCAGAATCACCTCCCTCAACGTGCTGGTCACACCTCTTTTGATGCAGCCCAGGGTACGGTTGGCCTTCTGGGCTGCGAGCGCACATTGTCGGCTCATGTCCAGCTTTTCGTCCACCATGARGTCAGTGTGATTTTTTGGCCACTCTCTGTGGCCCTTTTCAAATCCATAGCAAAGCCTTTCAGTAGAGTTAATGAATTATTCTGCAGAGGCCAGGCAGTTTCTGGAACACTGGACTCAGACATCACAGAACTAATCCTCCTGTAGACCCATCACTGAAAACACATCAGCATTTCTCCCCTTCAGCTTCCTTGCATTTCAGCTGCTGGTACAGGACTGGGTTCATTCTGGCTGAGCTGTGTTTCATGAATCATGGCAAGCCACTCCTTGCAGAGATGATAATCATTCTAATCTTCTATCATTATCTCCCAAAGCATCAGGAACGTACTGGATAAATATTTGAAGCAAAAAGAGGCCTCAGCTCCCTGTGACTGAGTTGGGTTAAAATATGACCTTCTGCTTTGAGCTCATCTCCAGTCTAAAGCTTGAGCGTATGTCGGGCACAGATGATTTGCTCTGAGCAGGGCTGAAACGAGTAAAGAGAGGGTGAAGGCATCCYGAGCCAGATACTGCTCTGATGTACACATGGGTTAGATCCCATGCTGGTGTGAACAGAGGGAAGGCAACACAACTGTGGTGGTATACCTCATTTCTCTGGCTGAGCCATCCTGATAGATGAAGGGAGACGTGCTCACACCCCYGGGCAGTGGAGGGAGGCCAGTGCCACAAGCTATATGGTGTGCAGATTCAGGGGCAGTGAGGAAGACATACCACTTTGCAAGGAGGCARGCTGCCAGCTGCTGGGCACCATAATCTGAGGAGACGACCTGCCACTGCTGAAACACAGCCCACTCCTCAGAGCCAGCTTCCCCCATGTTTGAGTGGCTCCTTCAGAGACCACCAGCACCACCAGGACGGTTTGCTTTCTGGTACGAACTAACAGCGACTAGAGGGAAAGCTAAGATGGCAGTCGGACCCTCTGCTTTGAATGTTGCAGCTTGTTTGCCGCTAAAATCTCACTCTAGAAGTTAGGTTTTCCCTCAGCATTACGTCTGTGCATGCATTTCCCTATTATRAGCACTCAGACTGTCAAAGAAAGCTGGTCACTGTCTGCAGGAAGCTGTGCTGGACTCTGCTCACAAAATGAAGACGATACGAGCTGTCAGGCATGGACAACATACTGTGCGTTTGCCTTCCTTGCTGACAGATGATTTCACTTCAGCGATAAGCATCTGAAAGTGGAATGGGTTATTTGTTTTGCATTTTACTTTTTGTCAGAAATTTTCCAAGGGAATTTCTCTAGTTCTGCTACCTGCTGCTAAAACGGGTCCTCAGTGACAGCAGCGCCTAGCCTTCCCTCTTCAAGAGAGTAGCCTGGTCATTCAGGTTTCCATTTCATCTTTTGTTAGCATTGAATATTATGGAATATATTATTTGGGAGAATGGGGAAAAAACAGTCTTACAGCAGAATAAGAATGTTCTTGCAGTAGCTGCTCTCCAATAAGACAGTCTCTCCCTCCTGGTAGGCAAGCTCTGAGCAGGCTATACCATTTCACAGTAATATCAGTACTCAGGAAAGAAAGGGGGCTTTCATTTTTAAACCATTCCTTTCCAGGTCAGCCATGAGTTGAGAAAGTAATTGGTGTGAATTTAGTGCCGGCGCCACTTGCAGACCGTCGGCCCTCGGTAAGGAGAGCTGCGGCACCCACCTCCAAACAGGCCGTGGGAGAAGCTGTGCAGGTTTGTGTGCCCACTGCCACGAAGGACCTCCATCCCCTCCGAGGCGCCGGGCCCCGGCGCGGGAGCGTGGCTCAGTCTTCGTGCCCAGCTCCACGTGTGGCCTTTCTCTCCAGACCTCACRCACTGGAAATGGGGGGTGCAGAGAACGACCCTCTCAGAGACGGGACCGGGAACAGTACCCACTGCTGTACTTCAAACCTCTTTTTCCTCTGTGGAGGAGAGGCCAAGTGAGTATGGTGGCACAGAGACTGTCTTTTTGCAGAGAATTAATTGGAGGCAATGTTGAACGGAGATGTTCAGTGTTTTTTTGCTAACTTCCACTAACTTCCATGGGGGAACGGCTTGTCTTTTCTTGATATAAGGGGGTGGACAGCTTTTGCATATGAAAAGAACTTCTTGCTTCTACATTTTCTCTCCAGACTGCCTCTGCTCTTGCTCGTAGAGCTGCCTGATCACCCAGTCCTCAGCTTTTCAGCACCTCCAGTCCCTTTATTTCAACAAATGTACTAAACTGGTATTTTCCACATTGGTACTGAGATCCCTCATGTTCTGGGACTTCCTGGTAGGTAAGGGACACGGAGAGCTCAGTACCGTCCAAAATCAGAGCCTGCATATTCTGAATTTTCTTCTTGAGACACTAAACATAGGAAAGAAACAAAATTCTCTGGTACAGTGGCAGCGGTTTGCCTGGCTCAGCTACGGGGAGGAAATCGTCAATAAAGTCTGTATTGGTTCCCATTTGTCCCTTCAAGTTCATRCAGATAATCCAGGATCAAATCCTCCTTGGAATTTGCAAACAAGTTATAGCTTCAGCTTGGGAGGGCATGTGCCACGTACTYTGGAGGCTTTGTGTATATATATGTCTAAATGGGTGGCCTGGGAGTTACGGTTGGCCCTGACTGCCTTTGTCTCAYAAAAAGGCAGTGCTTTGGGGGACATATTTCTCTGCTGTTCTTGCAACGCTGTGCATTAATGCCATTCCTCAAGCTAAGAATAGATAGTCTTCATCTTGATGGCTGTTGAAACAGCATGGACCAGAACAGCAAATCTTAGTAATATGCAGGCCAAATCCTGCTTTTGGCTGCACAGAYTTCTGTGCAACAATTTGAAAGTTAATGATGCACTAGGGACACTGTGGTGTAGATGAAGTACCATAACAAAGAAGTGCTGGTTGAAAAACCACTCTCAGAGCTCTCTCTGGTTCCTTTATCTCAGTGTAGGAGGTAATTTCAAATAAGGTCTCACAGGGATTTGCTATGAGCCTGGCTCTACTGGATATTTTTATTAGTGTCCAGTGGGACTGACTGGAGAATATATTTATATCATTTTGCAATGACCTTCTTGCCTTGCAAGGACTGAAAGCACCTGGAGTGAGGGCCTGAGTTAAAAATTATCTGGACTAACAGGGGAAATGGCCCAGAATGAAATTCAGWAATGATGAAGGTGAAATGATATATGATATATTTAGGAATGTACTATATAACTATAGAAGTGGCAGAAGTACTGCAAAATAAGACCCAGGGGTCACAGCAGGTCACGAGATAAATACAAGTCACAGGTATTCTACTGTGGCAGTTGTTCTCCCCATCTATTCGGTATAAGATGAGGACAAATCGGGTTAATTTGTGCGAAGGAGAACTTATGCTATAGATGAAGAAAAATGTTGTTACTGTGAAACTTGTGAAGCACAGCTAGAGGCCAAGAGAGGCCACAGGACCCCTGCCATCGTGGGTTTAAGGACAGATTAGATGAAGACCTGTCAGGGATAGCCGCCGTGTGCTTCATGCTGCCCCAGCGCCGGCGGTGGGTGAGGTGACCTCCCTGGCCCCTGCAGGTCTGTGCATGCTCAAGCCTGTGCAACATCAGTCATATCTGCCTCGCAGCTTCTCCAGCAAAGTCCTTCCCCGTGCTCGGGCCAGCCGATGATCTGGAGCTGCGAAGGGGGCACGCTGGGGAGGTGACACCGCTCACGCCGCTGCTGTGGGGCCCGGGAAGGCCRCTGACACCAGCCACTGCTGCTGGGAGGGGGCTTCGCCACCAGCGGTGGCCACCTCCAACACCTGGGCTTCCACGGCACAGGGATGGGCGAGCCAGCACTGTTTCGCTGGTCCCTCCTTGCTGTTTCACTGCTAGGYTTGGAGCTGGTTCTGCCTTCATTTGGCAGCAAAGCAGACCTTATCCTTAAATCCGTATTTGAGGGAATACACTTTCACCACACAAATAGTCCCCAAATGTCAGTAGGCAGCAAGAATAAGGCCTGGAGGGACAGGATTTTTCTTCTGCGCAAATTGTGGGACAATTGTGCAAACTTGCTGAATTTCTCCATGTGGAAGAAGAGGTGATAAGAGGGCATTTCAGCCACCATGTGCCTGTAAGGTCCTACGTGGACTTTACAAAAAGAAAAGGGAAAGTGACCATCTTGTTGCCGTATGTTAAGAAGAGGCAAAAGAGCACTGACCAGGCTTTGAGAAAATAATTTAAGAGGATTGGATTTTGAAGCACTCATGTACACTTTGAACATCTCCCTCTCTGCTAAACCCCAAGTTTATTTCAGAAAGTGGCTGAGCAACACAGAGACCATATATTGTAGATGATATAATCCAGACACTCGCTTCTTAAAAAATGAAAACAGGATCTGAAGGACAGATGAGAAAAATCTTGCTTTTCTGAGCTTCTGTTGGGTTTCTCGTCCCTCTGCTCCTTCCACACACAGGACCCCCTCCCCTGTCCCCCATATTCCTTCCTTGCTTCATTTTCACTATTGGGAAGAAGGAAAAAACAATGTGGTCAAAGAGGCAACAAAAAAMTATAAGAAGAGGCAAAACTAAGTGTGACAGCATTGCAGTAAATGAGGAAACACCAGTTAAGTGAGACATTAGCAATGCAGTTTCTATTTGAGCATTTCCAAATAGATCTTGATAAATGCAGCCCAGCTCTGCACCATTTACATACCCTCTTTTGCCAAAAGGAGCAAAGGTAGTTGCTGTAACACTCACAGGAGAGGAACAGGGGGAAAAAGAGATGGATTTAATGGTACACTTTTTGTCATTTTCTACTGGTTTTGGTTCTACTCTCTGAGGGAGCTGGTGAATGAAAGGCTTTAAAGCAACTGCCTGGCACTACTATATAAATGCTGGGGAAATGCATACCTTTTATGTGCAGGGGGTGGCAGGGACCTGTGCATAGTCCCCACCATGCTGCTCCTTCATTTCTTCTCTGCGAGACTAAGCCCTACGAGCCCCTTCCTCTACATTCTGCACCACACTCGCTGTTTCCCTCTGTCACTGCAAATCGCAAGTAATAATTGGGATACTCTCTTCTGTTTTGAAAATCTAGATGTTTTAAACTTTGTTTTTCATAAACAGGTTGTTGGAAAAGTTGTTAGCCTCTGAAATGCAGTAAATCTTTGGACAAATAGACTTTAAATGGTGCACTGTTGTCTAGCAACTATACTATAAACAGCCCTCCATTTGTCTCCTGTGGGTAATCACTGATTTCTCGGGGATTAAAGCTTAAGTAACACTCCAATCTAGGKGCGTGCATCAGACCATGGCGTATTACAGCAGATTAATCCTCCTAGTATACAGCTTGCTTAACCATTTAGAATCACAACAGAAAAGTGATAAGAAAATGCAATGATAAGAAAATGAGCACTAGCTTGTCAAGTAATTAATATTTTGAGTTACGATGTAGAACATTTTATTGGCARGCTCAAAAGGATTTCTGTCATACAGAAGAGTGGGGCAGCAGATAAGCATCAAATTAGAAGATCTCATCTAAGGCTGAGCCTGAGTTATTTCAAATACATCTTGATARCTGCTGCCCAACAGCCTCTGCATGTTCTCTTGCATTTGCTGCCTCATGCCACAGGTATGGAGTTTTGCCTTCCAGTGGTGTGCAGTACCATGCCGCAGTGAGACACTACAACTCACCCGTGGGCACAGAGGCTCAGGACTGACTGAACTGACTCTCTACATGTTGTGAATACAATTTACTAGATGCATCTGCTTCCACAGATCAGCGTCTGCTTAAGAGACTGAAAACATGTGCTATTGCTAAATCACTGCATTTAACACCTTCCGCAGTGAAGCTCCCCTGCGGCATGTACTGTCTTTGGTTGCTGATAGTCTCAGCGTAATGCTGGGTAATCGATGAATGGGGTGGCCTGGGGCTGGCCGTAAGGAAAGAGCAATTGTTAGGTTGAATTTAAATGAAATTTTTAAAAAAATGAAAAAAATCACAGGCTCTAGATTTAGAATAAATCTCAGCATTTGTGGGATTAGAGTTTCAAATGTTGACCTCCCACACTGAAAGAAATACAGGTCTGTGGGTGGGTAATGCTACATATCTTATGGAAAATGGGCGTCTAACTGAAGGAATTATGTTCAAGACATTTATCTTAAGATTTACCTTAAGAATTCACATTTTAACGAGAACCAGTTTGATATGATCTGAAAAACCAAACTCATGCTAGGGTTCCCCAGTTCCCCACCCTCCCCTTGCGATCCTACTTTAATGGCTTGTTTGTGACCCACAAGCAGCGACTAAAATCTCCCTTTGCCTCTGCAACACTCAGGCTCTCCAGGCTTTAAATATGCAGTCAGGAGGCAGCAGAGGCAACACACTCACTTAGCCTGTCCAAAACCTGGTGTGCAGGAATGGGTAAATTTTTGTGACTGCCCCCACTTTTCCCAGCCCAGCTGAGCCAGAGTGGCTCTTGCAGCTTCTGCAGCAGCAGACCCCTCCATCTGCAGGCACAAGTGGAGAAAGTATGGGGAGAGCAGGGAGCAGCCTCCCTGAAGGGAAAGACCTCCCCAGGGCCGAGCCGGAGTGAAGGTTGCAGTATGCCAGCTTTCGTTTCCTGCTGTGCCAAAAGGTATTTGATGCTTATAGCCAGTGTTTGAGTGCTTGGCAGGTTGGTGGAGCAGTGCAAGGGGCACCTCAAATGCTGGGTTGAAACCTACTTGGATACCAGTGCTTTCCATGTGCTGTGTGGTGACCCAGGAAAGAATCTGTGGATATAAGTGATATCCCAGGGAATATGGGCTTAATTCAAATGCCCACAGGGTTCTCCCCTCTGAAACACCACCATTTCAGAAACCTTTATTCATAAGCARTCGTTGGCGATGGGAAAGGGGTGATCCTACTTCCCTAACTGTGGGATGTAGGCTTTAACATCTTAGGATGTAGTGACAGGGAGATTTTGTACCCTGCATCTTTTCTTAAGTGTTTAAAAGAAGCATCTGTTAGACCACTGAGGATATAGGCATCCTCCAGAGCTCTGTCTGCCTCGGAGTGGGAAGAGTTGGCACAACTTTCTTTGGGAGCCACTACACAAACAGCATGATCTCACTGGGACTTGTTTGAGTTTTCAGTTCTTGCCTCCAGAGGATCCTCCCACTGTTGTGTCCTCCAGTCTCAAATCCTCAAAGCAGTTTCATAAGTATCCTTGTCTTCTTTCTTCCTACTGATCTCTCCTGGAGAGGATGTATCTGATAAAGTTAATATTTCTTGCACAATACATCCCATAAAGTTTCTGTGATATAATTAGGTTATATGCTGTAGGGAGCAACAAATAGATTCCCTATATGCTCTGTATTTGTTTTAGGAGAAACTACAGCACTGTCATCTTCCCCCCCCCCGCTTTTTTTTCCCCCTGAATTCCCTTCCAGGTCAGCTCAAATCCCTCCATTGATTTCAGTAGACTCTGCAACAAACTCAAACAGAGTATAGACAAAGTCCTGTTGAATTTAATGGCAGAATTCCTGTTGTACCAAATGGATCCAAAAGAGAACAAACAATTCAAAGCCCACTGGGACTAATGAAAATCTGTCAATTGCTGTCACTTAGATCAACATCAAATAGCATAAGATAAAATAACATATATTTGGGTAAAACAGAGGAAAAACCCCTGCAAATATGATGTGAAAGCAGTTATGTCTCTAGCACTACAAGAATTTTCATCACGCAATGAAAATCAATGCTTAAAAAATTATTACCCCTGTAAAGGTGACATTATGGACTGTGTCAACTTTTGAGATGTGGTCATTTTAAAAGCCAACAACCTTGATAATATCCTTTGGAGATTATTGTTTGTTAATAGTGTACATTAGGAATCAAGCAATCATAGAGAGTGCAATTAAGTGCATAATCACAGATATTTTTGACATCTGTCTACTTTTAGGCTCCATGGCATTTTTTTGCATCTCCCTCCCCGCAGCCTAGTGTCTTCAATTAATTTATCATGACCATCTGTGTTGCAATTTTTGCTGCTCAGCTTGCCTTTCTACATCTGTTTTTTGGCTGAATATTTCATGATACTTCATCATTTTCACTCATAGTGCTAAAAATACGGAACTAATATTTGCTCGGTTAAGTTGCTCGGTTAAGATAATCAGCAATTAAACAGACCAATACACTTCTGTTAAATGGCTTTTTATAACGGTGAACAGAAAGGCAAGAAGGAAGCAACAACATTTTAAAAACTGCATATCAGGTTTTCTGGTGCTGCTTACCTCTGATGCACAGAGGTAAAACCATCAGTGGTTCTGCCAGCGACTACAGTGCACGCTCTGAACCCCCAGCTTACAGGATGTTTCAGAGAGAAGGGGATATGTCATGGCTGGAAGGTTATTTGGTTATTGTGCTCTGGATAGTCTCCATGAGTGTAAGTGGTTTTGAGGGCCATAGCTAACTACACTCACTGCATCAGGGTTAAGGATGCTCTGAAGTACACAAGGATCAGTGTACATCCAGCCTCTCTTCACTGGTTACAGTATATCAGAAGGAATAAGCAGTTAAAGCTGACTGCACTGAGTGGGCAATGCGTGCAGCAAAGAAGAAACATTTGTAGGTTTTTGCTTCCTAGTGTCATCGAGGTTAGGGGTATAGTGCTCCTAGTAGGTAACTCATTCCACCTCCCTATAGTGAAGCAAACATTTTCTATTGCTTTCCCAGAGTCCTTTGAAATGGTTAGCTTGGGGGCTCATCCACAATAAATATTTGGCTGTGAYACAAATCTTTTATCTGAAGTCACTGCTTCTGCCTAATTTTCTTTTGTTAAATTTCTTCCTTTACTCTAGTTAATACTCATTTTAAGCAATCTTTTTCCACTCCTGGCATTGCAGCACCCCCTGATTCTGTCTTCTATGGCTTCAGGATCTCTAGGTTTTAGTAAACCATAGCAACTGTCATCTTCTCSTAAAAGAGGGAAGGAGAGCAAAAAACCAACATCAGAGCCTACCCAGATACAGTAACAGGCCTATCAATCAGGAGCTTGTATAAGGTGACAGGAGAAAGGCTGTTCACTTTAGCAAGAGCTATCCTTGCAAGAACATTATGGTATGTTTATCCAAGACAAAAGTCCTTGATGAAGTACAACCCTCTCTGCAATAGTCCTATCTAACAGGTTTTCCTGAGAAAGACCTGTATACCGTGCTCTTCACCCAGCTGTGCCCTGGAATGCAATATCCAAGTATCTACCTCTTTCACTGACCCAGGATACTATTTTCTGAGTTGCTTTTTTTAACCTTCTGGATCGGTGGTCCCTGATGGCATGCCTCTTGGGTGAGGTCACACCCCGCAGCAGCTGAGGCATCAAACCCAAGCATTTAAGCCTTGCTGGGCACAGCCCCATGCCCATGACCCAGCAATAGCATGTAGAGGGAGAAAGCGGCAGCCCCACAGTGGGGGGGTAGAGAAAGAGGTATTTGCTAGAAAAGACATGGTAACGTTGCCAGTTTTTCTCAAATGAGCCTCAGCTACGAAAAGGCTGGGGACTGCTGCTGAAGACTGAATGAACTTTCTCTTTTTTGCTCATAGTGCACTTCTGTGTGGGCGGGCTGACTGGATTTGAAGTAAACAGCAGGAAGAAGATCTTCCCAGTGAATGAAAAACTGCTTTGCTGAGGGAAAACAAGCACTACAAAAATATGACAAATAGCTCTGAAAGTGGCACTTTTCTAAGCAAGGTTTTAAGCCTATGAAAAAGGCAATGTTCCCTCTGTGAGCCCCATTATATTCATTGACACACGTCACCAACTTACAAAAAACATCAGGCCCAATATAACCCTACCACATTATATTTTTGTCAGTGATTGAGATTATTTGCTTGTGGTTGGACCCCATGCAGAAGATAGCTGCAGCGTGATTGCTACCGATTGAAGAAGTCCATCTTTAGTGCCAGTGTCAGAGGACTTGGACACTGAAATATGAAGGCTCTGCAGCTAACATCACAGGGGCTGCAGCTGTGGTGTTAGTCGTGCTCAGGTGAGTCAGGGCAGCATCTGATAAATCAGGAAAAAAAGCAGCACTACAAATTACAATATGGTGAGACTTGATTGTTGTGGCATGTCCTGGAAAATGTACCGCTGAATAAAGCTTTACTCCATCTATGTTACCGGAGTGCTGCTACTAAGCAACTGATTATTTGAGTGCTGACTGGTCAGGTAAGTCATATCAGTACAACAGTATAAGAATCCTTGGTTTCAACTGCTAAATAAGGTATAGGAGAGATAAATGATTTTTGCATTGTGAGGCTTATATATCTGCAAAGAAATGCTCCTGAAGATATTCCCCAGTCATCAGTGTCTCTGATTCATGGCAGGACTTTCCCAGGAATTCACTGCATTGAAAAGATAACAACTCATTTGCCTGGTACCTAAGTATTTTCAAGCTGGGGTTTGTTCTGCATTAGTTGGAGTTGATGACTTTTGAGTAGGTTTTAATGGATGAAAATATAAAGGTCTTTAGCCATGTGAGATGACTTTTAATTAAAACTCAACAGTCCCATGTTGAGCAGAGCATATCCAGAATGTTATAAACCTCTGCAAACCGGGTAGTATGCTGGAGTTGAAGCTCAGGATAGACACATAATCCTCCACAAATAATTAGAGCAGAAAATGCTTCTAATCTCTTTGTTAGTCTGGTTGTGTTATTTGATCTAATAATAAACTAGACATTAAAAAAAMCCCTCCTCATACATTTTAATTTAGACTGGGAATCTTTTAACCTGTAATTTTTTAGCTGGTCTGTTTTGATTTATGCATGTACTGCACAGACATACATGGTCTGAAAGGCTACTGTCCTCTGGCTGTGTAAGTATGGCATAAATACCAAGGTGTCAGAATTTGGGCCCTAATTTATGAAAGCTTTTCAGCAGGGACTTGATTGACTTTACAGACACGCTTAGGTTTCACATGTCCCTGAGTGGCGTCACCAGTCTGTGTGCTTTCCTTAACCAAGGCCGTAGCTCTGTGCCCCCCTGGCGCAGCCCAGCTCCCCTTGAATTTGGTGGGGGTTTGGCCAATGACACTGGGGAAGTCTCCGTGCATTTTTGCACTGTGGGAAGAGGCAGGGTGAGGAGCCGTGGGCTCCGAGGTCAATCCCGCCGTGCGTGGCTGGGACCACGAGTGCGGCCCCGTCCCGACACGAGGTGCTGCGGGAGGTGCGGGGGCCTGCTCCCTCAYTGCCCACGGCCCCCTCTAATCCCCCGTCCCTCTAGGCCAGTTTTCACTCCTTGTCATCTCACTGACCCCTTAACAAATACAACTCTCCTCACTGACCTCTTACTAAATACAATCACTTCTCAGGATTTCCAAAATCCACACACGTCCCTCGCAGCTCCTGGTGCCGGACCCCTTCTTGCAATGTGCTTATTTCCCAGATGAAGCGCTACCCTCTGACGCTGCCTGTCCGTCACCGTCCCAAGAGCACAGCTCTCCCTCCTCCTCCTCCTCCTCGCCCTCTTCACCTCCCCCGTGCCCTTCCAGCTCCCATGCCGACCCCCCGTCCTTCTTCGTCCCTCCAAACCCAGTGAAACCTGTGTGACTTCTGTGACTGAAGCCCCTTGGACAGCTGTAGCTATTACTGAAGGCCCTGGTGATAAATAAATTAAATAGATCCATTTGCTGTGCCGTTATTTATCAGTGCAAATTTAAGCTATAGAGGTAAGTTCCGGGGGGGGGGAGGGGGGGTCGATGCCGCCCCGGGGCCTGGGGCCGGGGCCGGGGCCGGGGCCGGGCGGACGCCCCGGCGGACGCCCCGGCGGAGCGCGCCGCCTCTGGGCCAAATGGGTTTAGCGTGGTCGCTATGGCAACAGCGGCTGCCGGCGGGGGAGCGGCGGGCGCGCCTCCGCCCGCCTGAGGCCGGCGGCAGCGGGCGGCGAGCGGCGGCTCCGCTCAACTTCGGCGAAGGGGCGGTGTTGAGGCGGTGCTGCCCCGGCGAGGCGCGGCCGCTCGCCTCAGCGTCGGCGGCGGGACGGGAGCGAGTGGCCGCGGTAAGGAGGAGGGGACACTGCCGGCGGCGGGCGGGGTGCTGTGGCCGTGGGGCGCCCGGCGGGACGGGGGTGGTGCCAAGCGGAGGGGACCGCTGTGTTTCCCGGCCCTTTCCGCGAAGAGTCCGGGGTTGGGGTTTCCCAGTTTCTGGTTTGCCGCCGGTGTGGTTATCGCTGCCCGGCCCGAGAGGCTCCTGCGAGGCAGCCCGCCCTCCGCCGGGGCAGCGCCGTTAGAGCCAACGGCCGCCCGCGGCCCCGAGCCGTGAGGCGCGGAGCTGGGGCGGGCGACGGCTGGGAGGTGGAGGCGCGGGGCGAGGGCAGTGAAACAGCGACCCTGCTTTAATGACTTTAGAAAGTCCGAATTCCGTGAATWACGTTCATTTCTTCAAAGTGTCAGCTCAGCTGCAGGTCAGAAAACCCCACAAAGTTCTCAGGTTTTGGAGGGATTTTTAAACAGGTGCCGAAGTCTGCCTAAGTCGAGAGGTGTCAGGTTTTTAACGGGCAGCTGTATCTTATAGAGGTACCGGACCAAGCCCTAATAGCTCAAAAGCACTGCTGTAAGCCCAGCTGTTATCCCTCATCACCAGGGCTAATCCATACCCCAACGTGGGTTTAAGCTTGCTACGGTAGTTCAGAGGGCTTGACTTCAAGCCCCATCCTCTCTCTGGTACCTTCTTCACTCTCTCTGGCCTGGCTCCGTGTGTCCGCACAAGCAGCGGGAGCACTGCTGGCAAAGGTGAGCTGGGATGGGTGGGCAGGGAAGGGGGCTCGGGTGCTCCGACAGCTCTCCCACGCTGGGCTCGATCATGGCACCGCGGGGCTGCCTGCGTGGATTAGCACTGGGTAACTGGTTACGTAAAGAACAGGCAGCCAAGGAGGAAAGCGTGGTTTATGCTGCCTTATGCTTATGCCACTCTTGCTTAAGATCTCTCAGATTAGACACCTGCCCTACTAAGTGTCTTCAGTGTGGCAGTCCAGTGTGTAGTAATCCCAGTGTGGTACCACTAAGGTCAGTCAGATAGCTTTGGAGTTATGGCAGTGTAACTGAGGATGGGCTACTCTGCACATCCCTTCCTACTAACACATTAATTAAAATCTGTCTCAAGACAGCGCTCTTCGCTGCTTATATGGCTGCTCTCTGTGGATGGGCCGTAGGTGGGTCAYAGAGCTACTGCAGGAAGAAAAGCATGAGCTTTCCCAGAGCTGTGCTGGTTGCTCCCTATGCTCTATGTGAGCTCTACAAAGAGAGGCTTAAGTTTTCAAACTATAAACTTAGCATTCTTCTTTTGGGTGCTAACTTTAAAACAATTTGTATTTTTAAGTAACTCCTGTCACAAGGACCAAACTTTATATACTGGTCCTAATATTCTCTAGTACAGGGAAAACTCCCAYATAGGTTAATAGTTCTGCAGTAAATTGAGACAGAGTGAGACTTTGGGGATCTCCAGTAAATATTCTTTCTTATAGATACTGTAACCAAGGTTCAGTACTGAATAGAATGGTACAGGCATTTGTTAAAATGCATTCTCACCTTATGATGCAATGAGTTACTCCTGCTTTCACAGCAGAATCAGTCCTCAATCTGGRTGGAAAATGCACATCTCACCAATCCATTTTCATAGCACTTAGTCTGGTCTACACCACAATATATGAATTAAAAAAACAAAYTTCAGTGGACCTGACAACAGGTGAAACATGCTTTTGGGTCTGAGTTTCAAGCTTTTATTTTATATAATTCTACAGATACAAGTATCTGCTGTGAATGACAATATTAGAAACTGCAGTTTGTGACATTACTGCCCCTTTAATAATGTTGTGTMGTTACAATGACAGTAGAACAGAGAAAGATGAGCTGGGGATCTCTCTGAGTTTTAATTTTGAAAGCCTTTTGTGTTGGAGACTTCCATCAGATGCTATTGCTGCTTTATTGCAGCAATGGCTTTTTTGTGGTTTGAGTAGTTTTAATAACAGTAAAGCTATGTGTCTGTGTTACCTTCTGAACTCTCATTTACATGGCTGAATGAATGGTGAAGAATGCTTTAGGTCCCTCTGTCCTGACTGGAAACCTGGCTTTGTAGTCTGCAGAGATCAAAGTAAGATATAGAATTGAAGGTGTGTTTGATCCACCACAGCAAGATAGCTGTATCTGAGCAAAATATAGGAGCTTTAATAACAAGTTAGGCAAACAGAGCAAATCAGTGTGTTATAACTTCCTGGCTTCAGTAGGTTTAGGTAACAGTCCAGTATACTGAAGTTGTATATGGCAGAGTGTTTTTATGGTTGCTATTAGAAAATATTGTTTAAAGCATGAGTGGGAATTTGGCATGAAAATAGTCCTGTTTCTCAGCAGATGGAACTCATTTGCTCTGATAAGTAGACAAACTGTAAAATGCTACTCTGCTTCATAAGCAGATTTGAGTAACACCCACCCTTTTGCTTCTGCAGATAACATAAAGATTATCTTCTGTAGAGAGTCCYAGCCATTAGTAGAGCTCTAGGCTATTGAGCCCTTCCTTCACTTTTTCTTTAAGATCTGTAGACTGGATTTTCATCTGGAGTTAATGAACACAGCTCTCTTATTTCAGCGAGGCAAATCTGTTTTATATTAGTGCAGCTCTACTGATCATGAAGCTGTACCTGTTAGATCAGCTACCTTTTCTCCTCATGTTTTGACTAGTGATTGAAAAATACCTTTCTCATTCATGCCTGAGCTTGGAGCCCAGTTCACGCTGAATTCTTGTTTCTTTACCCCTCCTGCAATAAAAGTACAGATGTAAAATGCACCAGATAAATAGACTTGTTTTCTAAAAGATTGAAGCTCTAAGAATGTATTACAAACTACATAAAGGCCGGGGAGGTGAGAGCAGTATTTTTTGTGTGTTCTCAATTTTAAAGAGCTTAATTACAGAAAATCTTTTGAGGACTACTAGCTGTAGAAAATGTGACATACCCACGTATACCATAACTGTTGTGGTATTTTCAGAAGGCCACTCAGCTTTCCTTTGGTAGAAGTGGTACTACTTTTGTTCCTCCGTTGTCTTGCAGCACCTTGTGATATGCTCTGACTGTCCTTCTGTTAAGCTACGTAGCGCTGATTTTTACAGTAGTGCACATTCACAAATGGCTTAAGTGACTTGTCACTCCCTGTGGCAATTACACCAGACAAAGAGGCAGCCCATTTCTATAATGCTGAGAATGCAAAGTCTGCTGGAGAAAAGCTAATACAGAAATTAGGCTGCATGCCGAACGGCAGCATGGTTCTCACACATTTTTGAGAGCGCTTGTCATTCAGAAGCAGACTCGGGCAGCAGCAGGAGCTKTCAGCCTGCAGCGGGCTGGTCGGACTATGAGCGCTGCCCTGCTAGGGGCAGGCAGCATTACCTGGCATGCAAGGGCCTGCTGGGTGCCGCAGTGCCCTGTCACAGTGAGCTCACTCTTAGGCACTGCTGTGAGGCTCTTTTTGCTGTCCTTAAACACCTGCAGCCATGAAGACTTGACAATAAATAATGTTTCATTTAAAGTGTTGGCTTGATCCCCTATACTTCTGTTATTCAAAACTCCTTGCTACTTGTAACAGGGTCATGTCCCTGGATATATTTTAACCACTGTGAATTTTTTTTGTCCAGAAATAGTTTGTGTCCATCACAACAAGAGAATCAGTATGCTCATAAAGCGAAACACAGGTTCTCAGCTGTGGTCTATAAGCAGACCCTTGAGTGTCCCCAAGAGTTCTCTGTCTTTATTTTGCAGGACAGAGTGAGGAATGCTGCTGTATTAATATAATGATATTTGCATTGCTTTTAAGTTTCTTGATTGAAAAGCTCTATCTACTGCTTTTTCAGCAGTAATTAATTGCCTCGTAGCAACTTTGGGAGGTAGATGTCTGAGGTAATAATAATTTCCATGGCAAGTAGCTGTAAACAGCACAGCCTTCCATGTCACTAAACAAGAAGGGAGATTCCAGACAGATAGGAAGTAGGGTTCTTTGGGCCCTGGTAAGCTAAAAGTCTCTGTATGGAGAGGATAATGGTAAGTAACTCTGCAGAAAAGCGGTGGAGAACAGAGAACAGGGAACCTTTTACGAAGCTATGGTGGACTATATAAATAAAATTGAGAAGGTGTTGGCAGCAGTTTCTTAATTAGAACTTGCTAAGATTCTTTGTTTGGAACAAAATTAAAATATCTTTATCACAGGAGAAATAGAATGTGGGGTTAATCTATGATGCTGTCRCTACTTATGCTACTTCATGCAGGTATAGCTAGCAGCATAGCCATGACCACAAATTCTGCCTGAGAAGCTGGGTTAAATGTTGCATCAGTTAGCACATACAGACTTCAGAGATGGGTGTAGCCAAACCAGCTTTAATCTACCTATGACTTGCAGTCCAGGGAGATACTTAGGTGCCCTTTGCTCTCTGAAGGACACTGGACTTTTCTGGATAATGTAATCCAAACTTTACTAAAGAAGCAAATAAATACAAAAAATATTTAATATGCTCTGCAGTTTCACATCATCTGTTTTCCCCATGACTGCATGTCTTTTAAAAAGTATGATTATGAGCACAATTTGGGGATGGAGCTTGTTCCACGTCTTTTAGAAATAACTTTCCTTGTTTGTCACCTTCTGATCTGGCATGTGTGGAAAAA
This sequence comes from Oceanodroma leucorhoa, assembly GCA_030449065.1. NCBI lineage: Eukaryota > Metazoa > Chordata > Aves > Procellariiformes > Oceanodroma > Oceanodroma leucorhoa. The sequence goes on along the minus strand of JASVER010000006.1, from coordinate 19,204,198 downwards.
GGTTGCATGGGTATCTTGCATGAACAAATGCTGTCTCACTGCTCTCTGACTGTAGTAGAAAGGAACTACCACCCACAAGAAGGGAGGGAAGGCATTTCCCAGCTCCTCAGCCCAGTTTGTCGGTATGCTTTGCCTGGATGACAGGGGATTTTCTGGGACTCCATCTATAGCCAGCTGAGTGACAACATTTCCATTGAAATCACTGGACTTTGGATTAGGGTCCTGCTCGTTCATCCCCTTAAGGCTTTTCTCCTTCTGCTCTGACACAACTGCCATACCCCTAGGACTAGTGAGAGTCACTAAGGATTGTCAGTAGTACTCCTGGACTGACAGACTGTGAAGGCAAAGGCAAACCACAGGAGACTTGTCAAACTGAGGACATACCTTTATAGAAAGTCCAGCTGTATTCTCTCTCTCTTTTTTTTTTTTTTTTTTTTTTAATCACAAATGCACATTTCCCACCCTCTGCTTACTCCTTTCCTGTCCTGGAGGGTGTTGGAAGCTGGGAACCAGAAAAGGGATCAATGGAAACAGAATTTTTTTATTCTCAGAAGTTCATCTTCTACAAGGCAGAGGTCCTGCTGATTCACTCATGATTTACCAGAAAGCAGCCCTGCTGTAACAAGTCTTAGCAAGTGGTGATCTAGCCTGCAAGAGCCTGAAGGAGACTGATGTGTGTTGGGTTACATGAACAGCCTCCAGTTGGCCAAAGAACAGCCAGAGAGCAAGCTACAGAAACATATCCCCTTTGTTAGTAAAAGAGCTAGGAAAGGCTGAAATCCTGTTTTAGGAAGGTGAAAAAACAAATAAGGCATGTGGACTTCGATATTTCTGATGATTCTTTGGTGCATTCTCTGGAGCAAGAAGAGGAAATCACATGGGGAAATATGGGAGAAGGTAAAAAAGTGGAAGATGAGGTAAAATTGTACAGAACATGCCATGAGAAGAGAATGGAGAAAGCTGTAAAGTAGGTGAGGAGAAAAATGCAGGAATTGCTGACAATGTGGAGAACAAAAATGAGATTTGGAGAGAGGCAAAAAGCTTCTTTAGAACTAAAGCTAACAGGAAACTTTTACATGAAAAACTCTCAGAGGGACTTACTAACAGTCACTAAAAAAATTGAAGAAACCTCTCGGAYGCTGTGTGAGAGAAAGCGAGGTATTCCAGACTTTAACATAGCTAAGGTAAATGCATGCTTAAAATTCTGTGAGGTGGTTGCAATCAACAGTGTGAAGGGAAGGTTTGTCTTCTAGACAAAGGTCTAGGGTCAATGAGGCAAAAGTCTTGAAACCCAGATCTGTTTCTGGAGTGGAACTTACATAAACCACTCTGAAATTTTGCTTGAATAACACCAGAGTAGTTCATCAACTGGATTATGTCAGCTCCCAGGATAGCCTCTTACAAGGAATCAGAAAATGGACTAATTGTAAAACATAAAGATCTGTATTCAGATGGGGCAGTGTCTCTTGCTTTTAATAATTTTAACGTGAATGCTTGCAAAGTGTRAATTTGTCCTTTTCCCCAATAAGAAGGTCAGGCTGAAACTTTTGCCTTCCTTTAGTTGCCCGCATCCTTCCAATAGTCCTTTGAGTCTTTCCTAATAGGGAAGCCATTTTGAGTCATTTAGTGATTAGCCTGCATATGAACTTTAAATTAAAAACAGCAGCTACAATTAATGGAGCCCACAGTATCTTCTGCAGGCTGCAAAGACCAGTAGTGGGAAGAGCGGTGGTTTGTCAAGCCTGCTAAATAGAGATGGCCAGTTTCCAGCTCTCAAAAGGAGGAGATGATGGATGAGAGATGGGGAAGGAAACAATCTCATACAAACAAGACTCCCTTAGGAACAGCCAGCACAAGCTACCAGTGTGCATGAAATGCTTGGATAGRATTTTTCCTTCATTTGAGAACAGGCCATTTAAACTGCAGATGTGGTGCTTTCCTTACTTTATACTCTTCTCATGTGGAAGYAGATTTTTCAAGTCATGTATGGGAGACAAGTGGAAGCCCCATTTGGAATCAGTGGTATCCGTGTTCCAATATCAAAAGCAAATCTGCCTGTTACCAGTGCTTCATGAAAGCTCTGGGACAGGGCAAAGCTCAGGTTCAGCAGGCTTTGCGCAGACAAGGTATCCAAAATATTTTTCTAACTGATTGTCCTCTGCAATACCAGTGCTAGGTAAAATGGTTCTCCTCATGCAGAACTACTTGCTTTGAGGGAGACTTGCGAGATAAAAACATAAGGCAGTAAGAACAGCCCAGGACCATGTGAAAGCCAGGGCAGGTCAAATGAGAGCCCAGGTCTCCTTCCTGTCTTTCCCAGTTCTGACCACTAAATTCCCCTCTTGCTCCTCTTCTAATGAAACAGCTGGTGAGTTAGGAAGAGCTGGAAGGACATTCCTCAGCTTCACAGTTATACTGATTTATACTGATTTACCCCTAATGCCACCAAAGTTAGCAGAGTTAAACCAACATGAGACCAGGTCATAGCCAGAATAAAAGCAAAGTAAGTTAACCCTTTCCTAGTAAAATACAGAAGGGCACACTCRCCTTCATCAGGTGAAGGTGCAAATGGAAATAATGATACCTTAATTGGTCAGATACCTGTAAAAGCTTATGAAAAATTGTTATTGTCAYATAAGCTGAAAAGAAACATAAGGGGTGATAAAACCAAGGAAAAGGTCTTGAGTTTTAAGGATCTTCATCCTTAATAATGTGTAATGGTGAGTGGAGGCCACCACGTAGCAAGATCCAGGTACATGTTAAGATGGTGGGATTATGGAGTTTAAGCTGTCAGCACATCAATTCCAGCCTGAGTTCATTCAAGTGTCTTGGGCAACTAAGTCAGCGGCAGGCAGCCAGAGCGCTGTGTGGTGATTTGAGAGCTGTTAGCTGGAGTCACCCTGGCGATGAAAGCAAATGAAAGGACCTGCTGCTCCTCCTSCTGCAGAGCACAGAAATGAGATAGGAGCAGGATTACTTCCATCAGCTGCTGACTATGGCTGCTATCATAAGGATAATCATAGCTGATACTCCAGGGCGAAAACAGTCACTACAGCAATCCCTCATACAGTATAAGCGCTGTAAACTAGCAAAGGTGTTAATGTTTATACAGTCTTAGAAGAGTACCTGTGGCCTTACACACCTAGGTAGCTAGACCTGTGTCCTGTGGAGGTTTTCAGCCCTTTTATGTCTTGCTTCTGAAGAAACTGGTATTGCTTGCTGGGAGAGGTAGAATATAGGACTAGAGAAACTAGTCCTTTAATGCAGTTTGGCAAACTTCCTGATCCTAGAAAAGCCTAAGCATTAGACCCCGAAATTGTTTCAAACTTGGGACACTGTACAGACTATCCAAGTTTTTGGAGCATTTTCCTTTAATGGTGTGACATATTTACATAATATGAACATTTTTGAAAGAGAACAAGGCTACACTATGGCAAGTGATAAAGGCATGAAAGCAACTGAAGCACCCTTCTCACCTGGTGCAGATGGTGACGGTTTTCCAGGCGCTGAAGGCAGAATCCTATTGACCATTGCTCTTCTAGGGAGTCTGGGAGCTTGTGGCTCTCAGCTCTAGTGGGAGTACTGGGTAGTTAGGAGCTTCTGGTGATTTGCATTGTCACTAAAGGCTCTAGGCCCCAATATGGCAGCTTAAATCAAAAGCGTATTTTTCTCCCTTTTGTATCTGTCTTCATGTYTATGTCTCAGTAGTGAGGATTTGTTCAGGTCCTGCAGAATCAGGCTCTTAAATCCATTGCCCTCATGTTAACTTTTGACACCATGTCCTGACTGGGCTGCTGCCAGGAGTAGCCTTTTGGTAATCCCAGCTGCAACCACTATTTGTGCCATCTCTTCTCCCTGGGGGCTAATGGAAGGGAGCAACAAGGCACGTAWCTGTGCTGTGTGAAGAAACAGATGCTGTTTTGCTTCTGTTCAGGTCCCTAGTGCCTGCTTTGGACTCCATTGTGTTTAAATACAAATACAATAGTTAATAACTTTGTTCCATGCATTGTCCTCTTGAAGTGACTACATGAAGGGATTGGCTGCGTAGGGAATTAATTCCATCTTTTGCTGAGCTGATTGGTGCAGTTTGTTCTGCCTTCTAAGTGCTGGGTAACTCCCTAGCAGCAGAAACCTCTTACTTAGAAGTAATAACAGTTTAAACCTTGGCATGCTGTCACTTCCCTCAGCCCAGCCTCAGTTCCCTTGGCGCTGGTGGTAGCACCTAAAGTGTGCTCTTCCAGCATAGCTGATAGTTGGACTTCAGCTTGTAGAAGGTGGTGTAGTTTTTGCTAAATAATGGTTAAAGCTCTGCCTGGTCTTCTAGTTAATGCAACTGTTGCTCCTGCCAGTACTAGCTAAGTACAGGTGAGCTCTACCACTTATGTTACAGCAGCAGCAAACCTACCCAGGTCATCTATACTGCCCTCCCCCCTGAGGATCCCCTGCTCGCTAGAACRTAGCTCCAGGTATAGTTTGACTCCACGTGTTGAGTTTTTGCATGTAGGGTGCTGCAAGGCCATGCCCTGCCATGAGCGTTCAGACAGGTGAGCCCTAGCCCCAGCTCTTCCGTGTGGGCAGGAGAATGCTTCCCCAGCCTAAACCGGAGGGAGCAAGGTACCCTTGCAACTTGACTTCAGATGTAAGAACTGTGACTGTCATTTTAGTTACCTGGTGACTGGAAGTTCAAGGGAAATGGTGCCTCCTCACACTTGGTCTCACCCTCTGCACAAGTTGGCTGCTATGGGTGAGAGCTCTCRAGGTGCTCAGCACCAATTAGTTCTAAATGGCTAATCCAGTAGCACTTTTAGGTGAACAACAGACTCGAGGGGGGTGCATGTGTGGGGGGAGAATGTTCTCAGCTGAGGTGTGTTGATGATGACTGGTTTTTTTTCTCTCCCTCCCTACCCTCAACCCACTCCCAGTGAAGACACACAGAGCACTATGTCACTGGCATCCTGGTTCAGGTGGAATGAGCCCCCAAGCCGCATTTCCCAGAGGAACCCCACAGAAATGGTGGTTGAGACGCTAATGATGGAGCTGAGCTGGCAGACCAAGCAGGCAGAGAAGCAGCAGCGAGAGCGGGAGAATGAGTATCGCAAGATCAAGACTGGGGTGGACTACGGCTGGCTGGTCAGCTATCCAAAGCAGAGCTATGATATCAGCCCAGGAGAACGGCTGCAGCTGGAGGATATGTGTACCAAAATACATCCTTCCTACTGTGGGCCTGTCATACTCAGGTACAGTAAAAGATCTGATAGTACAGACCTTTCCTTTCCCCCCCTCTGTGATATGTGAGGAAGGAACGAGAGTTGTTAGGACCAACAGAACAAAAACTTGGCATCCTGTATCATAAGTCATGTTGGGACAGTGTCTTTGTGAAAGAAGGGAAATCTAATGTTTTAAGTCAGTTTAACGTGGTATCATTTCATCCAAAAAGTTACTAAATGCCATTTCCCTCTGAGACTGGCTTGAGTACTTTACGCTCCTGAGCAGCCAGAGAAGCTTTATCTTGCCTGATGAACAGTTGCCATTTCAGTATTGTGATGGCTTTTGCTTCAGTCTTTAGAATCTTAGGATAATTGAGGTTTAAAGGGACCTCTGGAGGTATGTGCTTCAACCTCCTACTTGAAGTAGGGCCAACTTCAAAATTAGATCAGGTTGCTCAAGGCCTTGTCCTGTCCATTGTTGAATATCTCCGAGGGTGGAGATTGCACAGCCTCTGAACAACCTGCTTTGGTGTTTATCCACTCTCGTTGGAGCCTTCCTTCCTTGATTTAAGCTGTCCAGCAGGTCTATTGAGGCACTTGTCCCCAGTGTCCAGACTAGCYAAAAGGTGCTATTGTGTTTTTCAGCCTCTGAGCCAGGTATTCCCAGAGAAAGGAAGGATTCCATGCTTCTGCCTCCCCTGCCCTCCCTCCACACCCTTGACATGGAGTAGGATGCAGGTGGGGCATGCAGTTGGCTTGAACAGCTAGGTGGTGCTTCTGCCTTCTGCAGTGCAGATGTAGACACAACCTCTGTGACTGCATTGAGCCGTCAAGTGCTAGACCTAGGATTGCTGCTTGCCAGCTGAGTAACCTTCTGTGATAATGCCTTCAGAAATAGATCTAAGCCTGCTGTAGCATCCAAACTGGAAGGGAGGGAGGTGACTCTTCCTTTGGGGGGGGGGGGGGGCTCTTTTAAGTTAAACCCTCTCACTTAGCACAGTGCAAGTGAGGATTAGTGACTCTGAAGTCCACCTTAGCCAAAGCAAAGTTGTGAAATGGGCCTTTATAATCCACTTCCCCTGTTCCAACATGTTCTTCCGTTGGGATTAGAAAGACAGTCCTGGCAGGCCACATACGATGGGATGCTCAGCACCCTGCAGTCCCTTACTGCATATGCTGGCACCTTTTTTCCCTTGAACAAATGAATCTACAGCTCTTCAGCTACAACCGTAAGAAGGCTGGAAACAGCTGGTCCTCTGTCTTACAGTGGGGGCAGCCAGGAAAGGATGCCAAAGCTACCTCTCTAGCTCCCATCTTGCCCAGGGCTGAACCTTGGAAGCAAGCTGGCACAGGGCTTTGGCTTTTGCAAAGGTTGCCATGGTGGCAGAATCAGAGATCTGGGATCATTCAGTGGCCAAGTTCTCTCCAGTGAAAGGTTGCTGTGAACAGCACCTGCCTTCTATTTGTGTAACTCCGGGCTATGCTGTAAACAAGCCACTACAAACCCCTTGGCGTTCAGTTATTTTCACCATCCCCAGGCCTACTGAGCAAGGCCTGTCTAGCAAACAGGTTATTTCCATGAGAGCAGGCTTCAGTCGCTGGCGTTGGGAGGCCCCGAGGTTCATCATCTCCTTCAGAAGAGTATTAAGCTGAGCCATATGCAACTTGCTGCTGCTCTGCGCTTTTTTTTTTTTTTTTTTTTAAACTGAGATCATGCAAGATGCATGATTTCAGTGCAGCTTGTAGTGGTTGTTCACTGTTGTTCAGGGTTCAGCATACTATTGACAGTAGATAAACATACTCAGCAACATTGGTGGGCTCTATGTGGGCATAACTGAAAAAGGATAAAACCATCCTCTTAAAAATCCTCTTATAAATTGCTATTATAGGCTATCATAAATTGTATTACAGTATGATTCAAGAAGTGGCAYGTTTTTGTTTGTTCCATACCATGCAGTTTGCATGGTTAGCAGAGCCACATTAAAAAAAAGAGGCTTGCATAACCTTTGTTGGTTCAATTCCATGATTGAGAAGGGAATGTCATAGCCACAAAAATGACAGAACTGGATTGGGTCAAAGGTCTGTTTGATCTGGTATGCAATCTATATGTGAGATAGTGGCCAGTAACATCAGCGTAAGGAAAAGAGGAAAGAACAAGGCAAGCAAATACAACAGTACGGACAATTACAGTATCTTGTATGTAGCCTCCAACTTACTGCGTCTTGTAACTTGGAGACTTTTGGAGCCAGAAGTGAACCTTCTGTCCATAATTGCCCTACGTGGCTTTTTCTTTCAGTAGTTTGTTTAGGTTGTGGGGTTTTGCTTTTCTTTTTTGAACTCTTGTAAACTTTTAGCATTTGTGGCACCCCGTGGCAGAGTTCCACATCTGAACTACAACACTGCTGTAGAAAACTGTATTTTGGTTGTCTCAAACTAACRTGTACTAGTTTTATTCGATAATACCTTCTTCTTGTGTTGGAAATGTGAACAGTTGACCCCTCTCCTTTTGTGCCTTCTAACCAAGAGCCCTGTGGTTCAGAAATTTTCATTGCTGATGTGGAAGCAAYGAAAAAGAATGGGGCTTGCCATGCTAGAGGCTGAAAATGTACAGGACAAATACGGAGCATGCAATCTAAAAGACAGCCAAAATGGGATAAATTCTCCTCTCAGAAAGTGAGATAGCATGGAAACTTCCCCAAAATTGCACAGTATGAGTATAATAGGAATTCAACTGAAATCTACACATTTCTAGTGAAGTACTTTAATCACAAGATCATTGCACTGCTGATGTTTCCTCTTGAATACCTTGTGACTTTCTAATATGTAGTAACTTTTAGAAAAAAMTTAGAATCGTAGAATCATAGAATCATTAAGGTTGGAAAAGACCTTTAAGATCATCGAGTCCAACCATCAACCCAACACCACCATGCCCACTAAACCATGTCCTGAAGCGCCACATCCACACGTTTTTTGAATGTCTCCAGTGTTGGTGACTCCACCACTTCCCTGGGCAGCCTGTTCCAGTGCTTGACTACCCTTTCGGTGAAGAAATTTTTCCTAATATCCAATTTAAACCTCCCCTGGCGCAGCTTGAGGCCATTTCCTCTCGTCCTATCGTTTGTTACTTGGGAGAAGAGACCAACACCCACCTCTCTACAGCCTCCTTTCAGGTAGTTGTAGAGAGCGATTAGGTCTCCCCTCAGCCTCCTCTTCTCCAGGCTAAAAAAAAAATTACTTACACCAAAAAAAATAATCTATGAGCTTGCATTTGGAAATTCAAATGCAGAGCATGTACCTTACTGAAGCCCTTGGTTCTGTCTGAAATATTAAGCTTGATCCTTCCCCTTCCATCTTAGACATTTGAAGAGCTGAAGTCCTTTTTGATGTACACAACAAGCATGTAATACTTAAATAACACAAGTAGCATGCATCTTGCAAGACTGCAGAGTTTGTTTTGTTTGTGTCATGCAAGGTTTCTTTCTTTGTGAGATTCTAAGCTCAGAGTCAAAGCCAGAACAACACATTTTTGTATGAGTTGTCAGAGATGTCACTTTATTCTCCAAAGGTCTAAATGTTTATCCAAATTGTCCTTTTCTGTGGCTACAGTGACATCTACTGAGATGCAGAGTTTCTATACATTAGTTTCTTTAGATGTGGAGGAGGCTGGAAAGGAACACTTCTTAAATGGGAGGGTTTTTTTCAGATCCAGTTTGCCTGTTTTGTATTTCTTGTCAATAGAAACTTTTCTTTGCGTCTCTTGAAATTCTGGAAGGATTCAAGTACACTGCAAATACCATCAGGTATCTGGAGACTCTGATTCACCTCATACAAATAAAGCTATTGCATTCAGGTGTAATGTAGCTTTAGGTTACTGGGCTGGACATGGCTGACTATATTTAAAAATAAATCCTGGAGCCATTTGAAGGAAGTGACAGTGACTTTGGTGAGGGCCTTAGTACCTAACTGCCATGGTTAAACTGAACAAGTAGACTTGTAGTTTGCTAATACAGAATGCTAGATTTTTGCTATCTTTACTCAGAGCTTTAGCTCTAATCAGAGCTAGTTATGGTCTGTTTCATTTCTTTCAGTTTCAGCAAAAGTGAAACAGTGGGTTTCTGTCCTCCTCTGCCCAGAGAGAAACAAACAAAAAACCCTAATATGGAAATGTAAACCTGCATTTTGGTGATCTGAGATGTTATTAATACCACAGGCTAAGGACTGTAATTTTCTAAGGATTGTGTATAGCTGAAGTGGACTTCCTAGTATGCTTGAATGTAAGACAAATGACTAAAATCAGAAATGGATTTATTTACAATTATGAGCTTAAGTTTGAGGTGATGTGACATGAGTGTTGCAGTTAGTGTGAATGCCATAGTCCTTTGGGAGTCAAGTAGCCTTCTCTAGCAAAGCTGTTCATAGCTTTACGATATAACCAGAATTCCTGCTCAAAATATAGATTCAGGAGTCAGCAGCTAATTATTAGCACTAAGCACCCCACATTTTCTTTGAATGACTAAATCTACTTAGAGCTTACAGTTCAGACAGGCACTCAGGAATACACTGAACTATAAGCATATTGTTTAAGTCCACGGACTTCCATTGGATTTAACATGTCTTTAAAGTTCAGGCTGTACTTAGGAAACCTACTGATCTCGGGACCTACAGAGTAACATAGGCAGGTGACAGCGCTTTAAAAAAAGCAGTGCCAGTAGGAGCCAAGTGCAGCCATTCTTAAAATCTAATGGCCGTATGAGGAAACGGAAGGGTCACAATTTAAAGAACAAATTTGTTTGAACTGAGATTAAAATACAGCCTGGACTGGGGAATGTGCTCATCCCTATGTGTGCATATGCATGGTCCCCAGGATTCTGTGCTGGCTCAAGGCAAGTTTTATTGACAGTCACGTCTAAGACTGCGTGACTTAAATAATGTATTACAGGTTAGCTACCAGTAGTATCATAACTTGTTTCACAAATAAGATAGGTATACTCTTCTGATGAGTAAGGAAACCCTGTTGAGGGATTTCTAGATATGGTTGTGCAGTTGCCTAGTTTGAAATTATTCCATGCAAAAGTGTCAGGGCGTTAACCTGTGCTAGAAGATAGGTGAGCCTTGTGCAATTTTGTGTGCTTCATTCCACTGAGCAGCTTTGTGTGGAGTTTATTTCCCAGGACACATGCCCATGTGCCTTGATTCCAGTGGTTTTACTGGTTTTATATGTTGCATGTTTTGTGCAGAGAGCAGACTGCTGGATCATCCAGCACATCAATTGGCTTTCATTGGTAGCTGGGGAAGATGACTTCAATTATGCATAGATGGCTGCAGCAAACATCTATTTTCTGACACACAGACTGGTTTAGCTAGACTTCAGCCCCTGATAACCTGTCCATCTTTTCTGCTGAGAAATATTTGTGGCATGGACACTTTTTGGACTTCATACGTGGGCTGTTCCTTACACAAATGTGCTGGTACTGAAGTTACACGAGCATTAATAAAGGGGCAAAGTTAGTTCATCCTACTGGGGGAGAGGAAAGGTCCCCCTTTCCCTTCTCCCTCTGAATGAGAGTGGCTTTTCTTTGGGTGACTGGCAGACAGTCTGTTGGATTGCTTTCTCTTTGTTTCTTAGACCTGCTTAAATCCACATGAAGTAGTTTTTGTGTTGGTCTTGGAAAGTCAGAGGTAAATCTTAACAGCACAAGCAGGGTTCGCAAAACAATTCTTGCTGCCATAGCTAAGGAGAGTGCAAACAGGCAGATAGCTATGAAGGTGGAAAGTTACACTGATTTTAGAAAGCTATTTCAGCTAGAATGGTTGGGAGTGTTATTAGCAACACAGGGCATTAGCATTAGAGCTCTGTGCTCAGGGGGTAAATTTGCTGTCGTACCACCCATTTTTCCTCTTGTTCCCAAAGCCAGTCACTGGTCCAGTAATAGCCTGACACAGGCTGGTACCTGCTCTGGAGCCACAATCCAGCAGTAGAGACACAGCCTCTAAAATAGGAGGCAGTGATAAGGCCTTTTGGGTGCACAATTGCCAATACAAAAGAAGAGGATGCACTGATAGATATATATAATATGCCAGCACCTCTCTTTAAAATACACATGCAGATAAAATAACGGAATGACTCGTTCAGTTCACCTCTGCAATAAAATTCCTTTGAAGGTGCTTTCGCTGATATAATAATAATGTTGCAAAGACTTGGGTTTTGATGGACTCATCTGTCTATGCTTCTGACTAGGATAAATGGAAAAGTGTATTTATTGTGAAAACTGTATTTTTGGCTCTTTGATAATGCAACTGAAGTGCCTCCTCAGAAGGCAGAAAGGATGTTTGCAATGTACAGCAAATTTGTTACTGCTGTTATGTGCTAAACCTCAGCAAGACCTAGTCTCTTGCTCTTACAGGATCTGCACAATTCAGTATAGCATCATTGTGTAAGTACTTACGTACCAGTGCGAACTACAGTGCCTCAGAGGCTTTTTGCACCCAAATTTTCAAAGGTTAGAGGTTTTTTGGTTGGGGGATGGAAGAAGGAGATTAGGAATTAATCCGAAGCAATTGAAATGGTTAAGGAACATCTTGGTGACTTTGGTAGGTTTTGTGTCAAACTCCTCTAGCTTGACCCTGAAAGAGACTGGTGCTTCTACTGATACTGAGTTCCCTCGGCATGCACTACTGGTGTCTCCACAGCTGTACATGTAGCTGCCAATACTTGCTGTGAGAGAAGCACACTGAAATATCTGGGACACGGCACGATGTTAAGATGTATGTCCAATACCAGGCCTCCCAGTAAGAGTCAAAAGGCATAAATGTACAAAGAGTCTTTTTGTTTTATCTCTGGTTTTCTTTCTGTCCTTATTATCTTGGGTTCCCTTTGGTACACCATTAAGCATTGCAATTCCATAGTGCACTGAACTCCTTGTTACATTCCTAGGGCTTATCAAAAAACCAAGAGGCAGAATCTTATTCTATCAGCTGCTGCTGTATTAGGCTTATTGTATTTAAGTGCAATCCTACTGTTTTCCATCCTTGTTCAGTTCTGTTGGAGAAAAGTATCAAAATGCTTACAGACCTTATACACTTTATCTTCCATTAAGTATAAATCCTGGATTTTAGTGAGGAACTAGTTTAGCTCTGTGTCTGCTTGTAGATATAATTTTTATGTTAAGAACTGAATATTTATTAGAAGAGTAGCCATATTACCATCTGTCATAAACGCATACTATTACGGAACAACTAGAATCTCTATGTGACCAGTGTGTGAGCCTTGGGAGTGGGTCCCACACTCTCCAGGCTGGGGACCAAATCACCCAACAAGGTGTCAGGAATGGTAGGTTCTCTTCTTGACCCAGCCAGTGGCCCGCTCAGTGACTTCAAGAAAACTATCCTGCTCTGCATCTCATCTTCCTCACCTGCAAAATAAACAGTGGCAATTCTTCACTTCCCTGGTATTAAGCTAGCTTAATATAGGTCAAAAAAACATTTTGAGTTCTTTGCTGAGAAGGCACGGGAGTAATTCAGAGTTGCCTAATTAAATACAGCATCGTGCTGCCAGTCAAGGTGTTATCAGCTGAGCTAGTCCATTATCTTACAGAAAGCCATAATAGGAGGATGAAACACCACTTCACTGAAATTTAAATATTGAGACACTATCAAACATATAACAAAGAAGAGTTTTACGGGATTTTTGTTTGTCTAGTGGCCATTGGGTAATGCTATGGGGGATGAGAACTGGAAACAGGGGAAGTCTAGTGGGACTCTCCCTGGTTTATCCTCAGCTTCTGGTAAGCAGCAGTTCAGGTACTTGAGCAAGGACTTGCATTTGGACAATCACGTTTAATCAGCAGTGATGGGGGACATTTTCCAYAAACTTGTCTAATCATTTTGTTTCCTACGCTATTGATAGCACTGAGTTCTGATTTAATAGGTGTTGTGTGAAAAGAGCGCTTCCTTCGGTTTCAAACTTGCCACCTTCTAGCTTTGTTTGGTGCTCCCTATTATTTCTTGTGCTTATGAGAAACGGTGATTCATTGCTTCCTTACATTCTCTGGCTTGCTTGTGATTTTAGAGACCTTGAGCATATCTTCATGGCCCCTCCCTGTTGTTGTTCCCTTCAGTCCAGGGAGTCCCATTTTGCAGGAGAGTGCAAGTTCCAGCCTAGCACAGTGACTTGGCAGTAATCCCCAATTTGATGTTTTTAATCAAAGCTGTGCCTTGACTGTACTTTCAGATTCCGGCAACTCATTGCTGAATATGAACCAGAAGTGCAGGAAGTATCCCGGCTTTTCCGCTCTGTCCTGCAGGAAGCTGCCGAGAAGATCAAAGAGGAGGAAGAGGCCAAGAAGCTTGCCAAGCAGTGGAATACAAAGAACAAAACCAGCCTCTCCTTAACAACGTTTAAATCCCGGTCCAGGATTTCCCCATTCATCAGTGACATCAAGACCATCTCTGAGGATGTGGAACGGGGCACCCAGCCCACCAGGAGGGTTTGGAGCATGCCAGAATTTCGGAATGCCAAGGATTACTGACTCTATACTGAACAAGGTTTTTAGACAGTGATCTTTCAAAATCCCAGTTAACCCTTTTTTAGCTCTACTGTTTCATCTTTGTTCCAGCTCTCTCCTCCTGCCTGTCTCTGTCTTGGAAGCTGTGTCCATAGTAACTGCTGCTGATGCCCGTGGTGTGTGACACAATTTATTACCAAACATGCTAGCCTTTCCTTTAATTTAGTAGCTGTTCAGTAACCTTAAGGGCAAGGCTCACTTACTATCTCATTTTTATTACTGCTTTCTTGTGGAAAATGAATTAGTTTTGTGATGTTTGTCTTCTCCTTCCCTCACCTCCCCAGCCTGGATGTAGTTATCTATAAAAGTTTTTGGCCCAAGCTAGTGAGAGCTCCTGGCTGGACCAATCTTGCTGAAAGCAAGACAGCCACTTACATGAGTAAGGCTTGCAGGATCAGGCCTGTGAGTTAAAGCTGGTATCTGATTTGGAACTGAACTTCCTTTTCCAACTCATAACCTTTCTCAGTGCTACAAGAAACTTCCCAGGTAACCTCAGCACTGCTCTTGATCAGCTTTTTGCTAACAATTAGCAATCCAACCTGAGTAGAAACAGATCCAAGCTTTTTGAGATGAAAGACCAATATTATTCCACAGCAACTAGTTTATGCATGCTCAGGTTTCTTGGGTATTTTCTCTTTTGTGCAGGCAAAACCTCCTGAACCTTGCACCTGCAGAGTAGATAGGAATGTAACAACCTGCTGAGTAGATACACAGGCAGATACATCCGTGCTGTGTCAAATGCTGTTCTTGGTCCTCAGTGTTCTGTGTTGCTGAGGTAAGTGCTCCACCCCACATCCCAGTAATAAGTTAGGGGGCTGAGATTAATGTTTATGGCTAAGCCTGAAAGGGTACTGAAGTATAGTATCAATGTACAGAGAAGGTACAGAGAAGGGTGAAGGGAATCAGCATTCATCTACAGGGCTCTTTGTACAGCTGCAATAGTTGAGATCATTTTAACAAGCTGCTGCTGTGAGTGATTGAAGGCTCTGGTAGATGAAGGTTTGTGCCCTCAGTCCTCTCTCATGAGTGCTCACAAGAGAGCTTTCCAGTATCACAGGCTGCTGGCCAGTCAGTTGATACTATTACAAAAGAATCTTTAATGCAGACTGAGTAGCTTGTAGGCCAGCATGGTTCTGCTGGGACCTTGAAGAAACAGGAGAGCTCTCACCAGCAAAGGAAAGAGAATGGCATGCTGTGAAAATCATGGGTCCTGTAGAGAAGCCAAGGGCTAGGATGCTTTCTCGTGACCGACAGGAGATGGGGAAGGAAAAGAGGGATTTCCCTGTATGACTGGCTTTTGGGGAATCATCTCAGTGGGGTATAGCCTCCTGGAGGACCCTGTAGCTTTGTTGTTCTTTTGCCCGTTTCCGACTCTTTTCCCTGGGGACCTTTGCAGCAGCATGTGGCTACTACAGCCAAGAAAAAACCCTTTGAAGCTGTGCCAACTCTGGGAAGAATTCCAGCACACGAAATCTATCCTAGAGTAGAAATGTGAAGTTTCTTCCAGAGATGGGGGAGGGCAGCATAAAACAAAGATCAAGATCAAACCCTTAAGAGCTCTCAAAGACTGTGGGAGTCTGGCTTTTCCTCTCTCCCCTCTGGGCTATCTAAGATTGAACATAAGGCTTTTTTACTCGCACCAGGCTATAGTTTCGAGTCCCTTGGTAAACTCTGCTGCCAGCAACCCTCCTAGGGACAGAAAGCAGAAGCTCACTTTTAATCAAAAACTCAGGGCTTCCCATTACAGCATCCAGTTTGGGACAGGCTAATTCAACTCTAGGTCAATGCGGGAGAGTTTAAAGCCTTCTGACAGTCAGCTTGGTGTT
The DNA here is from genome assembly GCA_030449065.1 of Oceanodroma leucorhoa. Taxonomy (NCBI): domain Eukaryota; kingdom Metazoa; phylum Chordata; class Aves; order Procellariiformes; genus Oceanodroma; species Oceanodroma leucorhoa. Next base: position 19,188,601 of record JASVER010000006.1, on the reverse strand, counting down.
CTTCAGCTGTATGTCCTTGTGAAGTAATGTAATTGTGTATATGAAATAAAAACAAAGGCTTGACATACTTAGCATAGCCTTAGCTGTGTAGAAGATGTGGGTTCTCTAGCAAGGGATCACCACACTTTGCAGAAAAATTCTTGTTTGGAAAAAAGTTAACCATCTTTTTTTATCTATTTTTGCAAGCCACTGTATGGTACTGAAAGCTGAGTTAATGAAGTTCATGCTACAGCTCTGTAGTCATTTTATTTGCACTCACGTTCTATTTTGACACCTTCAGTATTGACTGTATTGATGCAATATTTGATGGACTGCTGGAAGAGACAGGATATGCTGACACACTGGCATAAAGCTCTTTGTTACAGTACAGTGTCTGTAACGTGCTCTTTCTTAAGGAGAATCAGGAGTAACTAACTTCCCTACACCAAGCCAAGGAAATAACCTGAAGGGTGTTCACACTATCACAGCAGCCTGTGATCACACTGTGTCCTTCATTAACAACCTCCAGCTAGCAGATACCATTCTCATTTAACAGCCAGGAAAGGGAGACAAATCTGACCTTTGGTCAAAGCCATCTATGTTATGGAGGCCAGGCTGTGGCAGTGCCTGCGACAGCTGTTGTGCCTCAACTTACCTATAATTTCTATTTCCATAATAAAATGTAATCCAAACTTTTAAACAGTATCATTCTCCCTGTACCTCTTCTGCAAGTTACACTGGGCTCACAGTAGCATCTGATGATAAAGGGATATTCAGATACCAAGCCATAAGGTTTCTATTCTTACTACATGCTATCTAGTACTCTTAAAGGTATACAAGTAGTATCATGTTTGCCTATAGCCAGCTGCTTGGAGACTGACTGTGACCTTCTGCATTGTGTGTGCACCAGCAGGTACTGAAGCAGAGCTGGAGGGGTGGTTAGGATGCACGACTGCTGCACTGTGCTTGTGTGCTCTTTTTTTCTTAGGAATGCTGTAGACTGAACCATAAATGATCCTCTGGTCACAGCATGTGGCAACAACTACCCACCCATGTTTGCCTTGTCCTAATTCCACATTTTGTGTGGCTAAATTAGCATTTTAGTTCAAAGCAGGAGCATGCAACTCCCGATTRTCCCCACCTACTGTTCTATGGTCCGTGGCACTGGGCAGGCACAGTGGGCAAACTAGATTGCTTGTGGATGAAGCTAACCCAAATGATCCATTGCAGCTGGCTCACAGACCATAAAGCTGGACTAACACTGGTCTGAAGTAAACTCTCATGAAACTTGCATAGTGTGAACACCAGGTTCTCACCGACAACTGTCTAACTCTACAGCTCTGCTCCTCCTGGGCTGCACTATTTGCTAGTGTAGAAAAAAAAAAATTTCTACACAGCCCTGATGAGACTCTCTGATCTGTTCTTAGCCCCTCCTGAGAACTAGTCCAGCGTCTTAATTCTTTAAGAAGAATAAAAAGTGAAATAGCAGCACAATATCATTAACAAACAAACAAGTGAACTAAACAAGAATCATTCTAAATCCTCAATCATTCTCTCAAAACTCATCAAGGACTTTGGTATCAGCCCAGAGCATCACTGTTGCCCCATTGCTGATAGTGTTATGCTGTCCAAAGGACATTGTTACACCCAGGAAAAAGCAGTCCTAGACTTGCTATACGTTCTAACAAGTAATGGCAACACCTCTATAGCAGCTCAGCTGCACTGCTCAGCTTCAAGGGGCTAACACTCCTCAGAGTCACTACTCACCTGGGAGAGACTACGCAGCCCTGCTTCTATGGCTTCTACAAATGAGTCTGGCCCACAGCTGTGGTGTGCAGGAGGTGAGGTTCCTCACCCATATCAGCATATAGTTCAGACAGCTGTCACGCTGTGCAGAATTGGAGTAAGCTTCGCAGGAAATACCCGTCTGCTGAGATTGCACTGTTTATACATTTCATCACGGAACCTCAGAAAATTAAAGCAAAGCTGTGAAACAGAAAACAATTTTTTGTACTTGTTGTCTTTAATTAAAGATCTCCTGAAATATAATCTGTCCACATCTAGCCAAACACAACAGCTGTTCCACTGCCCTACTGTGCACTGTGTATGTATCAAAGGAGGAAGGCAAGAATGGTAAAGGCACTTGTTCTAAACAAAAAAACCCCATCCTCTCCCTACAGGGTACAAATGCAGCCACCTACTTATCTTGCTACCTCTACAAACAGATCCCAAGATTTAAGGTGATAAATAACCAGTATTAAATAACTGCAAAGGTCTGAAATTCTCTGACGCTAAGTGGTTCACAGAATACAACCCTGAATTGAAGTCTTCATCAACATGCTCCAAGCACATCTAACATTAATGAGTATTACCACGAAATGAGAAGATAATGTGACAAAATGCATGTTTTGTCTCCAGATACTTTTCATAGAATCATTAAGGTTGGAAAAGACCTTTAAGATCATCGAGTCCAACCACCAACCCAGTACCCATGCCCACTAAACCATGTCCTGAAGCGCCACATCCACACGTTTTTTGAACGCCTCCAGTGTTGGTGACTTCACCACTTCCCTGGGCAGCCTGCTCCAATGCCTGACTACCCTTTCRGTGAAGAAATTTTTCCTAATATCCAATCTAAACCTCCCCTGGTGCAACTTGAGGCCACTTCCTCTCGTCCTATCACTTGTTACTTGGGAGAAGAGACCAACACCCATCTCTCTACAGCCTCCTTTCAGGTAGTTGTAGAGAGCGATAAGGTCTCCCCTCAGTCTCCTCCTCTCCAGGCTAAACAACCCCAGCTCCCTCAGCCGCTCCTCATAAGACCTGTGCTCCAGACCCTTCACCAGCCTCGTCGCCCTTCTCTGGACACGCTCCAGCACTCCTATTGATTCTGTACCTGATCCTGAGAACTAGAACACCTTAATATTAGCTGATGGCCCCAGATGGCTCAGGGCTCCCTCTGCTAAGCATTGTACATGCAAAGCATGCATCTGTTAAACAAAAGGAAGTAATTTTTTTCCCCCACACAAAGTATTCAGCACATTCTGGAGATCAGGCAGATGAGTGGTTTCAAGAGGGGACTACGCAAGTTGAGAGGGTTAGTAAACCACAGCGGTCAGGATGCAGCCTACAGCACAGGGCTTAAGCCACTCCTTGCCAGAAGCTGTGGACAAGCAAATCTCTCTGTGTTGTTGCTTACGCTACTTCCCCAAAAGATTGCTATAGGCCTCTCCCAGGAGGAAAACTACGGACGGCTAGGCCGTGACTGGATGGCCATTCTGATATTCCTGTGTTCTGCTACACCTCCCTGATAAAGGGCAATGCACTGTAGTTTTGCCCCAAAAGCATTCTGAGCAGCACTGGACTGCATGAGTCCATGCCTTTTTGGTTGTACCCTGCAACAGAGGCAGGGCTATTAAGCCTCCCTCAGTTCCACGCACCTGTGCTGGGCAGAGACACCATAATCTCAGCGCCTGCCTTTCCCTGGTACTGCCGTCTGTGCTGTGGGCTCTCAGCACAAGGGACCTCTTGTTCCCTTTGTATGATCAGACAAGCCATGTTTCAAGCTGGCTTACATCAGAAAGATACTGTGCTGGCCCTGAGAGTTGGGTCTCGGGCCCAGGTCTCCCAATGACTACCATGCATTTTCTGTGCAGTTGCTGCACAAAGATATTCTCAAACTAAGAGAAAATCTTTGCAGGATGAGATCTTAATAAGCATGACAGAAAGGTGAGGAAAAGGGCTACAAGAAGCACAGTGAATTATGTGGCAATTTATGGTTACCTGTGTATACTGTACACTTCATAAAATTCTAAATTCTTAGGGTCTTGGCTAGATAACCAGATTATAGCATCTCACCTCTATATTTCAGTCACAATTACATTTTGCCTCTACAAAATAAATCTAATCTGACCCAGTAGCAGATACTGCAGAAGCGTGGGAAAGAGCATGTGTGTTTTCTCCATCAGAGTATCTACTCTCAGAATGTAATTACTGTTACAGCTGTTTAGTGATCACAACGCTGTATTCTCAGAGGCCTCTATCAGGTCACAGTCCATGTGCAGTACCTTTTCCAACCTTATTCTCTGCAGTGTCAGGCTGCCTAAAGCAACAGATTGCACCTAATTCAGTCTGAAGACTATTTAAATAACCAAATGTAGTATGAAGCAGTGACAGTGAAACACTCCTCCGGTTTACTTTTTTTTCCCTACATTCTGGCACTGGAGGTCCGAAATTATTTAAGAGATGGAGAAGAACAGGGCGCAGTTTCTGAAGAACTCAGCAGCCCCAGGTAGGGATGGTGCAAGAACACCTGGTCCTTTCAGGTCCCTGCTGGCTCTCAGCAACTTGTTCCTGYTGCATTCAACTACTTAGAAGTTAAATGCTTCCTTCTGCTTTGGCACACAAGCACCAGCAGGAGAGACTATTGTCTGTCCACAGCACAGCCAAGAGCAAGAAATGAACAAAGACTGGATTAAATTCACAGGACAGCAGTAACAAATGTTCCCCATAAACAACACATAATTAGGTCTTTGCAGGGTAATTATAGGGTTTCAGAATAAGAAAGTGCAAAGGCAATGTCCAAAGGTAAAAAAAAATAAAAAAATAAATTAAATTTCTGTGACAGTCCAGCTGGACAGCAATGCCACCTGCCGGCAGATTTCCCAGCACTGATTAACCAGGAAACAGGCAGCAGCTTTCTAACCAGGCCTCTCCTGACAAATACAGATTCCTCACTCTCATGCTACCTCTTTCTCACACCCTGTCACCCAGAGAACAGCTCACGAATGGAGAGCAAAATGAACACAAGTGATGTTAGCTGTAGTGTTTAGAGCCTTATTGAAAAACAGCACCAGTGGCCAGCATGCTGGTATCAGAACAGTTGTCATCTTAAACATTGTGCCTCTGTGATCGATGTACACTTACCAGACTGGATATTAATGATGTTCTTCACATTGCTTGAAAAGGCTCAAAACATGCTTCCTTAGAGCCCTCAGCACCATGTCCTGCTCTTCCCTCAGAAAACACTAGATGTTTCATACTCCTTGTGAATCACAATTTAAGACCAAAAATAGGCAGAAAAAAAATACCTGTTRTCAACAGCCAAATAAATCATGATCTCTGCACTGGACAGTAATTTTGATGATTCATTTTGTCCAGAGATGGAACTAGAAGGCTGGGTGTTTGCCAGTAATTTTAAGAAGCAGCTCCTCAAAAGCTTACCGCCCTACAGCTTCAGATATAACCAACTAGCAGACTGGAGGATTTTCAGGTGTGACCAGGACCTCATATCCTTCAGGAGGACCCACGACCACTTAAAAATCCAGCCATTTCATGGAGTGCCCAAATAAGAGTGGAGCTCCCAAACTTCAGAGTTGAGAAAGAACTTTGGAAACTTGTTTCTAAACATGCACAGCAAAGAGCAGGAGGAGTATGTTTAACACGTACAACAAAGCATATCAGAGCTCCATCCAGTGGACAAGGCCCCCACCTGCACCTCACCAGGGCAGGTTCAGCAGGTGACCCCAGGGCAAGTTACTTCAGCCTCTTTGACCTCTGCTTTTCCCCTGCATATAGCGCTCACTCAGGTTTCCCCGCTGCAGAGGATGACTGGGAAGCTCATGTATTCCTGCAGCATGAAACATCCAAGTACATCAAAACAGCACAACTTGCCTAAGTTTACCCATACTAAATACTGAACAGGTATCAAAATTGCAGGCCCTGCCCAGCACTGCAGGATGATTCATCTTAGTTCAATGGAGGCAAGTACTTCCAAGACAAAGTGATACTTTAAGTATTTTCTCATCTTGATCTCTTGTACATTTTTGCATGGGCAAAGGAGTCAAGTTCAGGCAAGTCACAAAGGAAACAAGAGTAACAAGGAATTGCATTGCCCATGAGAACTGGCTGAATCACTTAATCACGTGCATCAACCATTCTTTCATGTTTGGGTTTTTGCCTGTTTTCCCTGCATAGGAAGAGAAACTTATGTAACCGTGCTCCATCCCCTTCCGATAACTTTTGGGACTACTACCAGTTGTATCAATTGTGGAGAGATCTTTAGAAATACCTGGTTCCTTGCTGCTTCATGACAATTACTCACTAGATCCAGGAGGTCCAAATAAGTGCCCTCCACCATGGGACTGAGAAAACCACACAGCCATTTTACATTTATGCCTGCCTAACTACAGCACACAAGTGGGAGGTAGGACTAGTGTCGTAGCAAGAGCTCAAAGAGCAACAGGCACAAATCTCAACGTACCAAGTCTTACCAATTCTGCTGCTTGTGGCACAACTTTTTATAAATGGGATAGAATACTTAGAAAGAACGGCGTGCCAAGGAGGATGGGCATAGCGGCAGCAGCTCAGAGAATATACCCTTCCCCTCCTTCCCACCCCAGTGACTTGTTTCTGGAATTTTTGTTGTTAAAAAAATTCAGTTGAGTTCTGCATGATTCCCAGAATGGAAACCGGTGCAGGGACACAGAAAGTGGGTGTGATAGGGAAGACTGACACACACACAAAAAAGTATGTTTCACATCTGAAAGCCTTCTATTATTCAGCATTTTAGCAAGAATCTCAACCTGTCCAGCCAGGTAAGCTTCCTTATCACCTGATCTCTGCCCCACTCCACGACTTCTGACAGCAGCAGTCTCCCTCCATCCCAACCTCATACCTTTTCTATTGTTCCAGCCTTCATCTTCCCCCACGATATGCACTTTTTGAGACCTGGTAGCAAGGCTCTCTGTCAGCCATTTGCATATCAGGTCGACATCCCACGCCACTTCACAGTTCCCTCATGCAAATTTCTCGATCTGTATTTCATCACATTCCTCCACGTCTCTTACCTTACTGTTATAACCTTCACGTCTGGTTCAGTCTTTGGTTCAGCTCCCACAATAGTAATCTGAAGCAGTATTAGGAAGCTATGCTTTAGTGAAAAGGTCAACAAAATTATTAACTTCTTTCCTGAGGCAGCAAGGCATGGACAATTATTCTGGCTGTATGGGCCTGTGCTTACTAGGGAGACTGGAGTCTGTTGGCCAGCTCCAAACAACAGCTTCAAAGATACTCAGTCCCAAGAAGATGCACATGATCTGTGCTTGTGGGGAAAGATGAGGGAGGGAAGGATGCAACATGAACTCAAACCTCTGTAGAAACCCAAGAATCTACATGGAGATGGGTAGGAAAGAAAAGGAGGCTTATAAAAGCAGCAACTGCTGGGAAGTTTCAGGCAGCACTCGTGACTGACTGGGCAGGAGAGAATAAAACTGAATCACTGCCACAGAACTTAAGCAGCTTGGCTTTCTAAAAGAAATGATAGCTTAGAAGTAAATGCTGGCATAGAAGTACTTTAAAGCGTCACCAAAGCATATCCAGCATGTCAAAACTGAACAGGAAAAATTCCTCTGCCCTTAAACAGCAAAAAAAAAAAAAAAGCTTTTTTCTTTCTTTTTTTTTTTTTCCTGTTTTTTAAAGAAAAAGTGGTCTGGCTCATTTTTGTACAGTCAGAGTTGGCAACTACCAAAACCCTAAAAGAGGAACAGACCACATCATATTACTGAAGGTCCTTTGCCTTCTCCATACTAGCATGGAACAGTGAAGGAGTTTTTACTGTCTTGACTGATCTTGAACAAGGCAGCCAAAAGAAGATTATTTCAATTAAGTCTGAACCTTCCAACCAATGCAGTTCTTTACAAGTGCGATCTCTGGGTTTCCCATTCTTATTTGCTTTCTATCTTCCAAATGTCTACTCCAGTTCTTACCTATGTGTTTTCACTTTTTATGTTCATAAAGATGTAAGGACTTGCTCTTCCGGATCAGGGCTTTAGTCTCTAAAGAGTTACTTCTCTGCAATAATTGCAAAATGTTTCACAACAAAAATAAACTAGGGAAAAGACAGGATTCTAGCATCTTCAGGTTTCACACATCAAAACAGTTTTAAAATTATCCCTTGAGCAATGGTACAAATCTTCAGATTTACTTAAAACACCACTGCAGACACAGACGCAAAGAGTTTTCCGTTTGTTTGCGCTTTAATGAACTCCCCACACTCTGACTACTGTAGACCTGATATTCTTGTCAAAGTCAACCACCCTTGACTCCTTTATCCAGGTATTCCTAAATTGTGGTTCCTAAGGAGCACCTGCTACACAAGGGATTCAGGTGGAATTCCCACATTCGGGTTATGTACACAGGGGCCTACTGGGTAATCGAAAGTCAAGGCTCTGGAAGGAAGTGAGCAAGCACTGAGCAAACTACCACAGCTAACTACCAACTACCATAACACAAGTTATGCTGGGGTCCAGCTGCATATCCAGACCTGTCTCATCTCACGGTGGACTGTCAACACACCTGGAGGGTCACGGTCACTGCCTGCCTCGGCATCATTCCTACGGCTCTTTCTCTTTCCATTAGACTAAGATATGCGATAAGTGTCTTGCCACAGTTCAGACGGAGGAAGATTTGATACACAGCTCATGAGATCAGAAAGGTAGGCCAGAACTCCAGAGTTTTTAGGTCTAGGAACTGCAACTCCAGATGTGGGGGGGTAAACTATCTATTGTGAGCTGCCTTTGAACAGCTGATCCAGATAAACAAACAAAACCAGAAACCTTTCCTGCTTCTATTTTAGGATAAAAATCATTCAGCTACCATTACTGCTCTAGAGTATTTCACTGTTACACCTTCTAGTGCGAAAGAGCAATAAACTGTCCAGAGAAAGATCGCATCTCAAACTCTGAAAGAAAATAATATATTAGCAAATGAACTGCGAACAAATCATTTATGTAAAAGCACTTTCTATTTACAAAGGTCAACTTGCTCTTTAGGACAAGTAAAACCACTACTGGAAAAAATATACATATAGAAACGCCTCATGTTTCAAATAGACATTTACAAATACTCTGCTTTGCTTAAACTACTAGAAACATTAAGACATTTGAAATTAAGAGTGCGTTCTGCATGCAGTTAGGATAGAAATTACATTATTGGACTTCAGTGTGTCATTTCTTATCACTGTCAACGACACACTCTTAGGCTCTTCTAAAACACCACAGCCTGGCTATTACCTTAGGATCTCAAAAGGAGGACATGGATCTTCATTAACAAGTTATCAGTTACTCTTCATTTTGCCATTAAAAAAGGACATCCCAATTGTCTTCTCAGCAGGAGAGTCTGGTCTTGTGAAACTTGGCATCCTTTTCCCTGAGCTTCCCTTTAGTGTTTTGCTAGGCATGATGATCGTTGGCTTGGTATATTTACAAGTCCTTGGTCAGCACTCTTCCCATTATAAGGCAGAGTTCAGAAATTCAAGGAGTTCTGCACGGTTCCGGTCTCTCTGTGGAGCAGAAAAGCAGAGGCAGCTGTTTAACAGACCTGTACTCAGTGGACCAAGGCTGCATAACCCTGCTTTCTGTGGGGCTTTCACAGCTCAGCATGCTGCACAGCAAACGCTACCACATTCAAACAGCTGGATATGACTAGCTACCAGGTAGGTGTGAGTGCCTGGGAGAAGTGCAAGGCAATGGGTACTCAGGAGAGATGCTATAGGAGACAAGCTGTCACTGTCAACTATTTCATGATGCATTTTCTAAGTGGCTCCCCGTGGAGGCTCCACTGGATTGTCATCATGTAGCTTATAGCCTGCTCAGGAGGGAACTCACAAGCAGAACAGATGCAATTCTCTGGTGTCTGAGGCAAATGTCACTGTACACATAGCAAGTCTTGTGCTTTGGGAAGTATCATTTTTTTCTACACATAAGCAGGAGCTTGCAGCAAAACCGAAAGGGAACCATGAATTTAGGTTCGTTCTTTACATAGGAGATGGCCCAAACAGTTAAAACACTTGTTTCCAGTGTTTTCAAAATCACAATTTATAAAACAATTATTAAATCTTAAAATATTGTGAAGAATGGATGTTGTTCAATTCAGCATGTTCATGACCATGGACACCAATCAAAAGAGGACCAACATCAAATATTTGATATCAAATATTGTAACAAGCAGGTTACTGGGATAAGGCTAGCAAGCATTCAGCATAATGTAACACAGACTTCAGTGCCACAGAAAGAAGATAATGTATTTTTGATCAAATTTAACTTGGAATCCTCAGGTCAGCTTTCGTAGCTATAGAATGAACTGTTACGGCTGAATTGGAATCCGCCAAACTGGACGGATTCAGCAAAGTATGAATCTTTTCATACAGCAAAGTAACACTTTTAACACATACTGACTAGTACCAGAAGCCCTCTGCAGATCACTCTAAGGTGTGGAAACTGCTGAAAAGAGTAGACATATTATTTAAGTGCTGAGTCCAAAGACCCATAGCAATAGCACAAAATGCTATTCATGATACCTATTTCCCCGAGTATCTCAGCAAATGCACTTGACTGCTTTGAGAGAATGCATGAGCACGTGGTCCTAATACTACTATCATCTTTTTTTAATTCCTCTCTAAATAATGGCTAGCCTCGCACGCATTAGAAAAACACAGTAAAGCAGCAATTACCACAATTGATCACAAGAGACTGGAAGAAGATGAGGACAATTAAAACCAGTGCAAATTAAATCAACAGAGAAAGCCACAAATCAGCTAACATTACAGACTGAAATTCTAAGAACCTGCACAAGCATCCTTGGGTTTATCTACTCATGCCTGAGTATTCCAAGTCCACTCATAACACAAAACCTGCCAAAAGAATGAATTAAAATTTCTCAGATGGCATCATAGCCCCATTAAAAGCTACACTCAATTTGCAATTCCTAACTGTAAGATCTACTCTTCTACAAAAGACTACTGTTAGAAAAATATTAAAAGATACAGTATTTTCCCTTAGGGATATATAGACCATTTTAACTCTTACCTCTTTATCCTTCTTAGTCTTCTTTATTCTCATCTTAATTTTCTTTCCTGTTATCATGCTGTAGTTTTCATTCTTCTTTTTGTTTTTAAAGAACTAAAATGAGATCACACATTAGAAAGACATAAGCTTTGCTTTATTTTACAATGTTACAAATCTTAAATAAAATTACAGACAGTAATCTTTATACTTCCTAACTGTCCAGAACAATAGAGATAGGTTTCTATTTGCTGATGACAAAACTGGTGGTGTTACAAACATTTTTATGACAGGACAAATTAARTGTTTAGATGAGAAATATAACGGGACTTCAGACTCACACAAGCATACCTTGGAAAGCTGGACAGGTCCTGTTTTCTCTTTCTTTTTCTTCTTTTCTTTCTTTTTCTTCATTTTGTTATCTTTTTTCCTTTTCTACAAATATAAGACATATACTCTTATGCTTACAGATTCACAAGGGCAAAGAAAGGAAATCCACAAGTAGCTCTCAATGCCCCAGCTAGTCAAGACAGCCACTACTGCTTGCCCTTACCACTGCTAAATAGGTACTATCTGAAGTACACAGAAAGTAATGCAGCAGGGTTAGCAACCCTTGAGATCTTGAGAAACAGAAATGGTCTGATCCCCTATTCTCTCTCTTTTAATGTAACCCCAATATATAAAGTCACTGAAGGTCCTAATAAAACAAAAAAGAAAAATTACAACAGCAAGAATCTACCACTCTTTCACTGACTATAAATCGTTTCTTCTGACAAATTCTCTAAAGTTATCAAGATTCTCCACTTCTCTTTTCTTTAGAGACTACTCTAAACTCTAGCTGGACCAGCAACAATTGGCAAAAGGAACCTTTAAATTATTTCTCCTTTAGTATACACTCAAGTATATGCCAACCTATCAGTTCACCTACTGCAACCCTAAAAGCATGATTCAGATTTACATAGCCACAGACAAAAGCATTACATCTCACATGACATTTAAGGTTATCGAAATATGAAGAACTATTTTCTGTTTGTTAACTACTTATTTCTCTTTATAAATGTTTACCTTTTTGTTGTGTTTTTCTTTTTTCTTTTTCTTTGATTTAGACTTAGGAGAATCTAAAATTAAAAAACAAAACAAAACAAAACCCTGTAAGTTTAGCATTCTGAAAAAGGCATTTGATTTTACAGATAAGGCATATAGAAATGTAAAACATAACAAGAAAATGCTTTAATTCAGCTATATATATTAACACTGGTTGAAACTAACCCTGAGAAAAGCAACACATTAACTTACTGCCACTTACTGGTCTAACATGGAAACTGAAAATACCTGATTTACTCAGTGATTACTTATACCAATATATTATATTAATAGAGACAATACTTCTCTCTTCTTTCTGCAGCTGTGCTCAACAGATTGCAAATATCTGCTTTATAGCCAGGGATCCTGACTCTCAAAGGAGGCGACAAAAAGTACTGTTGGGTCTGACAAACCACTGAAAATATTATCACTGTTCAAGGCAAATGAAAAACTTTTCGTACTTACTCAGCTCACCTTCCAACTTCAAGGTTTTTAGTAAATTTTGTAAAGCAGAAACTCACAAGTTCTATAAGCCAATCATAGATTTTAAAGATTACACTGTGACTGGTATGTGAGRAAGTCGATTTTGAAGCACCAGCTTTGACTATGGGACTGTAAACCGACAGAGATTGTGAAACAGCTTACTAGTCTTCCAACAGACTGCCTTCAAGCTATCAGCTCTGCAGTTTCTTTACAATAAACTCCAAGCAAAAGATAACATTATAGGAATATACCAAAGCACAGCCAGACTCAAAAGTTAGAAAAGGCTAAGGTAAGGCTGCCCAAGCAATCTTCTTTTGGCCTCCTAATGACAAATGCAGCTCAAGCATGTCAGAAGAAATGATGAAAATGGTAATCCTATCACCACRTTCAGACTCTTGGTAACAATGGACTGGACTAAGCGCCCACAGGGGATGGTATACCTGGTCAGAGGGCTTTTACAAATGTTTGCCAAAATCAGGAAGAGGGTACATTCAAGAACACTGGGTTTCCTTCCAGACTCTGAAAATCAGTATACTATGGTGAACAGACACTTGCCCAGTTTCACCCCTTTGCCCACATCTCTTCCAGACTCAATTTTTATCTCCAACCATCCTAGCCACGGTTCTCATGACCACAAACCCTAAGAATTCTCTAGACTTCTGCACTGAACTGTTGACTTCCTAGGCTAAGCCAGGCCATCTTTTCCTCCTGTTTGCTCTTTCTGAGTTGCCATCCCTCACCATCTGGCCCCCCCACTAGCTCAATCTGTTTCCATACTTGGCCACCCTACCTCCCTAGTTCTAGCACTGATTTGCATGTTGTCTCCTGTCTGAGGGGAACCCCCTTGCCAGCTCCACCTAACAAGCTGCATTCCCAGTTTCTGTATCYTGATGTCTCTTTTTCCACAGCAAAGTGTGTCCTTTCTGCATTCAAGTTAGCTTCATTTTCCACATAACCTATGTTACCAGCAAGGTTGGAGAAGGCGGGTGGGGCATACAGGACACAGTGTCCCCCCCCCCTCCTCAGTTTTCCCAGCCACTGCCCAGTGTCTAACAGCCAGAGTTACAGCTGCACTCGCTAAATGAGAAAAGAGAAACACAGATAAAAAAATGGTGGAAGAAATCTCCATTTTGCTCTCCCAAGAAATAGCACTACTCCACTCCTGCTGTAGCCAACGCATGAGACTGCGGCAACCTTTGTCATTCAAGGTCTTTAACTGCAGGTTAGGCGAGCTATTCCACTGTTCTGCTGCTAGAATGTATTTTTACTAGAACTAATTCAAATCCCTCCTGTTGCGATTTCAGGTCATTATTCCCTGCTCTGAAAGTCACAGAATGGTTTTTCACTCCCTCTCCATAGTGGCAACTACCTACACCTATATATCTGTCTTAGCTCAATTACCTCACATCTTTTCTTGTCTAGATGGAGTAAATAGAGTTGTTTAAACATGCCCTTGTAGGACATTTTTGCTAGATTGTCTGCTCTCCCCTGTGAATGGGAAAACATAGGGAATTTTTAGCTGTAAAGTTTTAGCTAATCTCTGAGCATGCAGACTGACAACTTGAGCCTAATTCAGAATTATTCTTTTCCTCAGATACATGTTTCTTGACATCCCTCCAAAAGATTAACCAGAAAGCATGCCAAGCATGTTCACACAACACGACATTTTAATTCTTTTTAGAAGTTTAGAGTGTATCACATGGGATAAAATTCATTCAAGAAGAAAGGAAGATCTCTGCCCATCAAATGTACAAGTTCATAGATTTGAAAATTTTCAGAATTTATTTATGTCAGATACATTGAATCAAGCCACTGAAGTATGAGAACAAGTAATATTTCCATATACAGATGTAAATCTGCTTCAAGAGAAGCAGAACAAAGTCTCTGTTAAACTGTGGAATACACAGTCACAAATATGAGGTCCTGTCCCAGATGGTGAAGTTTCAGCTGACCCCRATGTTAGACTTTTCATCAGGAGAACTCTAGTTCATACTAGAGTTCTTCCCAATCATAGTAAAAAAGTGTAAAATACACTTCAGTGTTTAGCCTGACACATTTTCTTAAAAAATGGCAATTTGGTCACTTTACCTGCAGTGATACCAAATATTTTGATACAGAATATCAAAACAATGCAGTCCTGATGTAATCAGCAATACATTCCCCTCGATGTCACAAGTTATATCCATAGAAAAAATCTGCACTTACTCCCAGATAGTATCTACCCCAAGTCTTCTAAGCAAGCAGCAGCTTAGTATGGAAAGTCTTAATCTTGCGATGCTTGCATATGTGTTCCCATTGAACTTGGTCATTGGTATTCAACTTCACGAGTCCTCAAAGCTAAATGCTTGAAATGTTAAGACCAAAGTCAAACTAAATCAAAAATCCCAACTCTGCTCTAGACAGACGGGTGAAGTAGAAAAAGATCTGTTTTGAATGTATAATGAATACAGAGTTTTAAATATGTACAGCATATTGTTACAAAGTAGCRTTTCTTTGAATGGCAGTTTCTATTCTGAAGTTATTTAAATTAACACAAGACCATTGCATACTGTGTGTAAAGAGGTAACTTAACACAGCAATAGGAAAGGGTTATGCGAGAAAACCTCTCAACATGCAGTATTGGTATTCTACACTGTCACTTCGTGCTGGTTTAGCCACATTTAAAAAAAGCTTTAAATGTTTCCAGGAGTGCTATCAAAACTGGTAAACATCATGTGTACGCATGGAGGTAGCTTACCTCTGCTACTTGAAGAAGACGACCTTGATGATGAGCGTGATGAGGAGGAAGAAGTGGATGTAGTGCTAGAAGATGATGTGGATGAAATGGATGATGATCTGCTTCTACTGCGTTTTCGTTTCCTTTTTTCTTTTCCTTAGGRTAACACAAGGCAACAGTGACAAGCATGCTAGTAACCATGGTCTACAGAAATGACTCTTCACAGAATTTAAACACAATGAACCTTTGTTTTGAGAGATTGGTTGTGTTTTTCTCCCCTCTTCCGGTGTGCCATGGTCTATTACCATTAGCAAGTGACAATGCTCAGTATCGGGGTCAAACATGGTCACTGACATAAAGGAWAACACGCACGACACTATAGCATGGAAACAGATTAGCAATGCCTACCTTGGACTTTCAGCCCTTCTTGTGAAGTTGCACACAGCGTCCTACTTTTTTCATCCTTCCTGTTGTCCATATCTACTGAGAGACAAAAGTACATKCAATAGCATCATTTCCAAAAGACTTTGGGAGAAAAAAAAAAGAGAGCAGTGCAGAGACAGAGGGAACCGGCGAGCACTTCTAAGGGCAGCCCCMCCACCTCTCCTACCAAACTGCAACACACTGTGGTGTCCTGCATGTTTATGCGCTCATCCTCTTGCATCAGGAATCGGAGGCCAAAACCCTGTTTTCGTGCCACCTTCGATGAATGCGCCGTTAGTGCAGATGCAGTATTTTTTGCCACAGCAGCTGCACTTCGGGTTACCGGTGGATCACAGCACCCCGCCTGGCGCGGCCGAGGGGGAGGCGGCAGCCCCCGGGGCCGCGCACAGCCTGCARCCGCCGGCAGGGCCCCGAGCCTGACGGCCGGGGACTCGCGTCCCGACCTGCCCTACACCGCCGCGCCGGCACCCACCCACCCGCTCACGACGGTACACCGGCCCCGCCGGCAGCCCGCGGCCCGGGAGGGGCTCCCCCCACGCCGGGCCGGGCCGGGCCGGGCCGGGCCGGGCAGGGCCGCTGGCCGGCAGACGGGCGCGTATGGGCCGCGCACGGGCCGCGCACGGGCCGCGCCACCACCTCCCGGGGGAGGAGCGGCTCCCACCCCCTCCCCGCGGCCGGACGCCCCTGCCCGACCCACCCGGGAGCGGGGCGGCCGCGGCTCCGGCTGCCTCCCCGCCGACGCGCTTACCCAGGGGCGGCCCGGGCCCCGCGCGCGCCGGCTGCGACCCGGAAGTGCTGGCGCGGCGCGGGCGCCTCCGCTTCCTGTCCGGGGCGCCGGCGGCGGGCGGGGAGTTGGGCGGCCTGCAGCCCCTGCTGGGCCGGCCCCGCTCCTGGGGGCTGAGGGCTCCAGGGGCTGGCGCGTCTCTGCCCGCCGCCTTYCCCGCGCTTGGGTGGGCGCCTCGGGCGAGGGCGTCACGCCGTGCGGCCGCGCGAAGGGGCCCTGCCAGCCCGCCCCGCCACCCCACCGCGCGGGCTGCTGSAGGGTGCTGCCGGCCGGGCCGGGCGCCGCCTGCGGGGGAGGGACCCCAGCCCAAACCTCCGTGCGCTTGAACGCCTGCCTGGCCGTGCGCTGAGCTCGAACGGGTGTTTTGAAGCCTTTGCCGAACGTCGCCTGCCGCTGAAGCAAAAGTTAGTTATTCCATGAGCCCCTTCAGAAAATTAAGGGCGCCTGCCGCAGGAGCCGGTCCCCGACAAGGCTTGTTGGTGCTTCCCGGGATCCGCGGGGCATCCTCCCCTCCCTACGTTCTCACCACCCCGCCTGGCCAGCGCGGGCCGCTGCCTTTGCTTGGTGCTGCCCTGCTCTAAAGCTCTGCAGCTAGCCCCGTCGGGCTGTGGCCCAGTGCACGGGCTTCCCACAGCTCCCAAGGAACAGCTCTGGGTGAGCCATGTCCGGCTGTGGCTCCTGCAGTGGAGACCCCCCCCAGCCCAGGCTTCCCCTGCCATCCTGTCGCTGTGCACCTGCACAGTCCTTCTGCGTGTCTTTATTTCCACGCACACAGACATGAGTCAAGCAGAGTTGGCTGTAAATCAACTAAGGGAGCTTGAGTCCTGCCCTGGGACCTCGTTTCCCATTCCCTCTCGCAGCGTGAAAGCTGCTCTCATGCTGCCCGCAGYAGCGCAGTGCTAAGGCCGTCCGTCACCTCCACCCTATGTGCCCTATWTCTGGAGCTGGGACACCCTGTGGCACTGAGCGGGTGTTTGAGCTCTCGCAGAGGAACGGGAGTCAGATGCTAACATTTTTCCCAAGCTGGTTTCCAACACTTTGGGCTTAACCCCACCAAGTTTTCCATTCCTGTTTTTAAAATACCGTGTTCTCAAGCACGAAGTAATCGTGGGATACTGAAACAATTCCTCTTTTACTGGCCTAAACTGAAACAAATCCAACCTCAGCTGAACCCAAACCTGCTCCAAACAGAAGTAACATCCTGGTTTGATTCCGATGGATCCTCAGACCTCATGGATCTTCGTCTGATCTAGCTTAGCTTAGAATTTACTGAACTTCTATGTGCAGCTGCTTTACGATATTCACGTATAAACCAAAATATCTGTGAAGCACATTTATTCTTAATCTAAAGCAGCGTCGGGGTTTTTTTTTTTATTGTAARCAAAGTTTTGGGTGCAAATATCCAGTACTCCACATACTTCTAAAAAGTCTGTTTAAATCCAGCCAAAAGGAATATATGCCACACTCACTCCAGAAGGATGGTAAAATTTTTATTCTTACGTTAGTTTACGTATACAGTGATGACATTTGGCTAGAAAAATGCCTGTATCTTAGTAAGAGATATTCAAACAACTACAAACTGTCAATAAATACATTAAAAACATACTGTATGCTGATGTAGGARTACCCTACACTCTTTTGGTTACTTACCCAGTACAATATTATTGAAAAGTTTTTTGGTGTTTTTCATGCAACATCAAAATTCTTCCTGACAATTCATGCTATACAACATTTTTTTTCTTTATTAGGAATGGGATGAAATTTAAAATCCTGTTTGTTTACAAGTAGTAAAAATCGCTGAAAATTTTAACATAAAACTCTCAATTGTTGTAATAAAAAGAACCAATTTAAAGAAGGTTGTCTTTAAAAAATTAATTTTCTCAACTAATTCTTTACAAAACAGGCAGTATTTCAAAAGGGATGTTTCCATCACCCAGGATGAATCTTTTGTGCTTCAAAATTTTAAAAGGAATATTTGTGGCAAAAACCTAAACCCAACTGGTAGGTAGAGGAGAGACTGCGGTACAGACTGGCTAAAACAGAACATGCTTTCAAAATCTGCCCAGGAACATACTAAACACTTATCCACATCACTATGCCATCACCTACTCTAACAATCAGAAATGGAGTTTTAATAATACTTAGCTCTGTTCATGCTCAAAATTCTTCACAAACATTTAAATAGTCCTAACGCTTCTGCAAGTATTATTATCCCCATTTTACGCTTGGGGTGGTAGAGGCAGAGGGGGCTGGGAATTTGCCAGGATACAGACCGCATCCTTTCCCTCTTACCTCCCTTGATTGTCCAAGTTCTTTATCGCTTTCTGTATTTTACAGTTAGCRTACTGGAGAGTCCCAGGAAACATGGGTGGTATGTTTCTGTCAGTAATTAGTGGTTATTATGCAAGTTGTGCCACTTTGAAAGTTACATGACAAATATTAAAGTAATAATCGATATGAAGTCCACATCCGAAGCTCGGGATTGTTATCCTAGAATGCCACACCATTTTCAAACCAAGCTTGCTCTTTCTGTAATGAAGTGTTAAGGACATGAGGCCTAATTCTCTCTGTTGTACACCCAAAATGACTCTTACAGTCATGCCCATACAGAAGAATAAAGTTSGTCCCTCATCTGTCCCTGGGAACACGGAAAACCCCTACAGTGGCCCATTACGTCCTGACATCGTACAACAAAAAGGACATCTAGATCAAAACAAAGATTTCAGATGTGCTAACCCACCACGAGGTACAGATAACTCAGGTCTCTTCCCCTCCGCCCCCGAATTCGAAAATATTTGTGTCTGAATTACGTCCTAGAAACTGTGTGGGAAAGTAGATGTCTAGCAATGAGATTGCAGATAGAAAATACGGTATTTTGCCTTCGTCTTAGTATCAATCCCCAAATCTCATTATTTCAGTTGATATCAACATCCCACATAGAAAGGGCATTTTTGATTTTGCCGCATTTGCCCTCTTGATTTTTCTACCTTATGCCTTGCAGTCTGTGCCCTGTTTTGATTTTTATCCTGCCTAGTTTACTCTTACTCCAAACCCAGCTTGGTTTCTTGCTGTCTCTTGACAAGCTCCGGGAGCTTTGCCCATGGACTGCAGGAGCAATGGATAACGCTGCGGTGTTTCACTACCTGATCTGTGAGAGATGAGAGACACAAAATTCTGTCACTTGTAATAACAAAATGACCGAGTGTGCAAAATTACATCCCTCTTACAGGCACCCAAAAGGCTTTAGAAAGGCACATGTATTCTTTGTCACTTGCTTCTCAGTGCCTGATCTTGGTGGTTTTAGTGTGTCTCCAATAAATCCCGTACAATGCACACATTCCCTTGCAGTATGGAAGGAACTTGGAATAAAAATTAAGAGCTTCAGATATACTTCACAGGCAGCAGTTGTTACTCAGCGGCTGTCTCGCCCTTTAACAAACACTACAGCTGCACTACCTGTGAGAATCGGGTTCTTACAGCAACCTCACTCCCTAATCCATTTTCCCCCTTCTTTCCCAACCATCCAAATTTCTAGCAGAGGGGAACACTGCATGTTACATGGGCTTTTTCCCAAGCAGATATCCAAAGCTCTTCCTGCCTTTTGTAGAGCTGGTAGGCCAGAAAAGATCTCTTTTGCGCAGATGTGGGAGGCAAAAGTACAGGAGTTTTGCCCCTCTTCTTCCAGCAGTGCAGCCAAGAGCTGGCAGGCTGGCCAAGTACCCCGCTTCTGGCCATGTCCTGAGAGGTGAGAAGCGCCTGCAGCTTCTTTTGACTTCAGATGGGGACTGTGGATATTTACCACCAACGGAAATCAGTCCCAAGGCACTAGGCAGGAATAAAAAGGACAAAACAAAGATATTGTGACCTGGGGGTACTCTACACAGCTGAAATAGCAGGCTAGAAAAGTAAGAGGCATTGGCATCTTCCTCCGGGCTTTCTGGAAAAATCAGTTAAAACAAACAAAAAAAAGATGCAAGATCCCGGTCAAATGTTTTCCCTGCCTGACTGAAGCCATTCTCCCCGCTTCAGAAATCCGGAGGGATCAAGATACATTGATTCAAATGCGCTAACGTTGAAACGTTTCCGTTTCAGACAGGTGAAATGCACTTGCACACTTGGGCATGGCTTCAGTTCTGCGTGAGGGACGGGAGCCCACAGGCCTGCTTGGGCTCCAGGGGGCTCACTGGAGGAGTTTCATCTCCAAACACCAGTCTGGTGATGGGAGCCAAGCATTCCCCCAGCCTGGACTGAGCCAAGTCTGGATCAAATGCATGTTCGCATCAAACTGGACTTCTAGCTGCCTTAAAAACGCAGTCTTGAAGAAAAGGTTAAAAAAGGAAAGGCTGATGCTTTGGCAATTCATTATCTTTATGCAGTCCAAAAGACTCGAAACATTATCAGTAGCTTGACTAGTGGCAATTCACTATTGCATGGCTGGTAGTCACCCAGAAAGCATTTCTTAATGGTTAAAGCAGTCACATTGATAGGGTACGCTTTTCACAATTCCTCCAGATCGGTTAAATCCACAACCACTTTCAAAAACAGAGTGTCGTCTCTGATGTAGGTGTTCTTTGTGTTCTCCAGGACGGTGTGCGGCACGAAGCGTGGACATCCGGAGGCAATATTCATTTCTCCGTCCGGCCTTTTGAAACTGCTGCTGTTGGGGTCAGCTCTGAAGACTTCCACGATGTGATTTTTTTTCCCACTTTGGTCCAAAAGCATAAGTGTAACTTTTTGCTTGAAAGGCCACAGTAGCAGCGAGTCAAACTCCCCTCTCATCACGACGAAGTAGAGAGAGACGTGTGTTCCCTTTCCTGAGCCATCCCCRTTCAGGTAGGCTCTCGCGCATAACCTGTACCCACAGCGGCTGGTGTAAAAGGGCTGGCTGAATATGGAGAGGACACGGCCTTCCACCGCTTCTTTTTTCTTCATCTTGTAGTCTGTGATTTTCCAGATTAATTTCCCATTGTAGCATGTGCCTTCCAAAAGCTTAAATCGTTCTTCATTTTTATTGAGCTGTGCTTTGTGAATATTGATCTGGAGATCGTGTTTGCTGGACTGGCCTTCCAAAACAACTGGAGGAAAAAAAAGAGACACACTTGGTAAAATAAAACTGTCAGAGCACTGGATACAAAGAGCAACCAGACTCGAGCTGGCAAAACTGAACTACTCAAGCCTGAGTACAGGCTGTTAACTAGTGCTACTACACCTGTTGTAATTGCAGCTGGTAGTTAAATAAGGAAAACCAGCAACTACAAGCCAGGTTTAATGCCCGACTATGGATAGGTACCACTGCCTCCATCTCAGTGCACCAGCCTGACCAAGCCCAGCTCTCTGGCCCTGCAGAGGAGAGAGAGACTTTGGGAGACTATTTGGGAGACTTTGTGGAGTAGGGGAAGGCGGGAGGATACAGCACGCACCACCATGGCTCGGTCTGAGAAAGCGAGAAGAAGAAAGCCCTTCTGGCTAATAGCTGCAATTGACTGACTGTAGCACCACAGCCTCTACTTAGCCACCAGTAAATCAGCAAAAACCCCACACCCACGCAGAAAAGAAACGAAAGTCCCAACATACCCAAGCGCTGATCATATGTCTCCATCAGGGCAATCTTCTGTTTTACATTTTCAATTGTGTCAAACAGGGGTCGCAAGTCTAATTTGCTTTGTTGCTGGTTTGCCATCTGTATTAGCTGTTTCACTTGCGATTCCAGGCGCGCAGACTTATCCAGGTGACTGGCCAGAGCCTTCCCAGTTCATGCCATTGGAAGAGGGTGGAAGAGGAGACAAGAGACATTCATAACATCAGCCATTTCATTTGAAATAAGATAAAGAAGCCTTTAGCATGTCAGCAATATCAACTACATGGTGCATTCGAAAGTACTCTGCTGGCTTAGGAACCTATTCAAATGGTCCTTCACAATTAATTTGGCATTTAGTGACCGAGAAGCCACCCCTTACTCAGGTCCATTCGCACTGCATCACTTCATTCAACTGATTATTCAAATTTATATCTGCATATTTGCCATGGGGATCTGGCCATGAGGATTTATACAGCGCTTTTTGCCCAGATCAGCTATCCAAACTTCTTTATTAGTTAAAATGAAAAGACAATACTGTATTGTAAAAAAACAAGAAGGGCTTGTGAAGTGTCTGGGGGACAGTATTTGTTATTGCCCTGCTAGTAATAACAGCTATTACTGGATAAACACATTTAAGGATACAAGAAAGCAATTGGCCAAAAAAGATAAAATTAATATCTCACCTGCGTGCTTACCATCAAGTTGCTATTTTTACCAAACAGTTGTGTAAACTGTCTGAATTCTTTCTCACACTTTTTAATGGCCTCTGCTAGCTGCTGGATTTTAATCTCTTTACATTCCAGGCTTTTATACAGGTCAGATATCTACATATGGAAAAAACAGAGTAAAAACTTTAAAGCACACTAAAATATACAATGATCAAATTAAAACATATGTGACTATATAGGAGAAAGTGGAAAAGTTTACAATGCAAAGCCTCTAACTTAGCTAGATATAGCACTACTTAATTCACAATTCGCGAAGAAGTACTGGCAAGTACTGAACATAAGGCAGTCATATTCTTTAATAGATCTGTGTGGCAACAGGTGCAAAGAGACTCGTATCTCTCATCCCCATCATGATGATCCGTTCGGCTCTATAGGGGGATAATACATACTTACATGCACACAAGTGCACGTGTGTTTCTGTGTGTATGTATATACATTTATTATTTTTTTTTTCCTCTACTGAGGTCTAACCAGTAAAAGAGATGAGTCAATGAGGGATACTAACTCCAAAACCAAGATGTAGCACTTTGGGGCACTTATTTTTAGCATAAACAAACAGAAGAGTAAGTCACCCATCAGTCTGGAAGCATTCACCTTAGCAGGACTGGGCATACAGCCAGCGTCACCTGCTGGGAGCCGCAGAAATGATCGGGAGTGGAAAAGTGCTTGCAACTGGCTCTGCACCACTCTCTGCTGCCTCTACAGAGGGGGTGACTTGGGCATCTAAAGGCTCCTTTTCAGAGCAATCTGACCGGCCACTGAAACTTTAAAATCTCCAAGCTTTTAAGTTTTAAAACTTTAAATCTCCACACCTYGTATCCACTCTAAGCAGAGACCGAAAGCAAATGAGGTGAGCGATGGCAACGAGCCTCCCACCATGCTTGGTGGAGAATATACATGCCTGAGCACAGAGAGGTTTCCATCTAATTGACTGACTTCACTAGAAGAGCTTATTCTGACTTTTGAGATGTGCAAAGACCATAAAAACAGTCTTTTAAAAATGTAGCTGAGCTAAACCAGGCAACAAATGCAGAATCTCCTATCATCCTCCAACGAGCCAAGAACCGCTGAAGAGTGCTTGTTAAATACAACTTACCTGTTCTTCCAGCTGGGAGTTCTTGTCTAAAATCTGCAGCATGTGTTCCCTCAGGGCGCCGTTTTCATGTTCGGCAAGTTTCCCTCTTTTAACCTTAGTGAGGTAGAGGGGGAAGCGAAAGAATAAAATAATAAGATACACAGATTTTTGAAGTTGTTAGTAAAAAATTTATTGATGAAAGCATTTAAAATGTCTCCTCTGTGCTTTGAAAGTGAGGGAATGGCAGTCCTGATTCCCTAGTACAGCATCTTAGCCAGCACTAAAAATGGTTGTGAAAGAACAAAAATTGGTTATTTTGATTAGTCACTCTGATTGGTTTGGGAGACAAATTCCAGCCCCAGTACAAACAAGATCCATAAAACAGTACCTTTACAAGACAGCCGTACTGCTTATACGGGCAGTCCACTTCCGCCTCAGGACACACAGCGTGGTGCTTTTCAATCTGCATATATTAACAAAGAAACTTGTAATGAAATAAATATTAAGTAACTTGCCGCACTGACAAAATCTGAATGCCTGCATAAAGGGTGAATAAAGGCCAATGTTATGACACCACTGATCATGTAAAGAGGAAAATTAATATTCAGAGTCAATAAGCAAGCCAGATATTTTCCTGATACTGCAAAATGCCAATGCTTTGCAGTGACCAAATACCTCACTTGTAAGATGGGACATATATCCTTTTAGGACCAAACAAAGAAGATACTTAGAGCAATGAAGTTTTATTGGCACGGGCCAATGTGGTCTCCAACGTAACCTTCAGTTTTCATAAACGTGTGTGATCTGATGAATCACAGTATATGAAAAAAATAATAGTACCTCCTTTTTCAGAATTATTTGTGAACAGTTTTGGAGACAAGGCACAGGATAATCAGGACAGTCATTTTTCTCATGATTCTGGGGAAAAAGAAACAAAACAAGGCAATGGCTTGCATTTTTGTAAAGTAGTACACACAGAGGAAGCTATGCAAAAAGCAATCCCAAACATACACGTGCAAGCCCCATATCACATTGTTGTTCATAAGAGAGCAACGGTAATTGGTATTTTTTAGAGCATATTTATTATACTTTCTCCTTCAACTACTCAGCCAAATTTTGTTTCAGGAGCTGTTAAGCCTCATTGCAATGCTGGAAACAACATTAAGAGGAAACACGTGCTATGGATTCCCAGGGAATGCTTTATAATCTTACCTTTATGTTAATTAACACCACATATTTATTACAGTACTGACACATTTCTTCTCGAAATTTACAGTGCTGGCTCAAATGCTCTTTCAAGTCTTTCCGAAGAATTTGATCACAACATCCATCATTAATGCATTGCACACTTTCAAACAAACACTGCTGAAGATGCTCCTGCAACACGCAACAGCAAATTAAACCCCAAAGTATTTCATCATATCTCCAATTTCCCAACAGACCCACAGAAACATTCCGCAGTTTGGTAACAAACAAAACTCCAAATACTTTTTCCTCCATAAACTTTCTCCTTTTCAAACCTCAAAACTAAAGTGAACGTGAAAATTTGGAGAGTCCTTTGTATGACTTCCACTTCTCATTCAATTGATATACCGAAAAAAGGCCCAAATGGCCTGTACGTCTTGGCAAATTTTCTTGAATCAACCACCACATGGCGCTTAAGCATACAGAAGGTATGTATAGACGCTGCGGATGTACTAAAGCTACATAAAGCAAATGGTTCTTATTAAACAAATAACCTAAGGCAAAGCTGGAACAAGCTAACAGCCGTAATATTTTGAGCCTAAGGTTTGTTACAGTGTATAGCTAAGTCATAATCTTTGTACTTAAACCACATTGCTACAATAACTCTGAAGTCTGAAGACAATCACTGGAATTTAGCCTATCATAAATACACAGAGTTCGCTGGAAAATCAAAGGCTTCAAAATTTGATCAAGCAAACTAACCTGATATCGTCCCAGAATTATTTTTGAATTGCAGGCAGGAATGTTTTTGCAGAACACATGCAAGTTGAGAACTTCTCTTTTGCAGCAGTTGTCTTTGAATACCTGTAAAGGAAGCCATAGGATGTTATAAAGAGTATAAAAACGCAAAACATCACAACAAATCTTTTAAGCACACAAATGTAGACTCCATAATTGTGAGTATGGTTCGTAATAATTCATATTGAAAATGAATACTAGAAATATAAATTAAAACATATATGAATTTTCTAATAAGCATAGGGTTTTTTCCCCATATATTTATTCCACAGATGCTGATCCATCCCACAGCCAGCAAGATTACTAGCTAAGGAACTATAAAACCGCTGTCAAAGCCTGCCAGTAACCTAGAAGAAAGCAGCTGGAGCTAACGGGTCCCAAAGGCCAAACCAGCTCTGTGCACGCTCCTCCAATGTTCAAGCAGTGCAGCGTGCCTTTGGGATGGAGACGATGCTGAGATATCCCTTCTATAGACTCTGAGAAACAGCACCGTTCCCGGGTGTGTCTGCAGAAGGAAACTAAGCCCCCAGAGCAAACTTTCAGTCTTTTTAGAGATCTTCTTGTAAGGAGCATTATGAAGCTGCTCACTGTTGCACTACTGCCATTAAAATTTGCACAAAGTAGAAGACAGCGAATGAAAAACATAAATCACGTGGACAGTCTGATTACAATTTCCTATCAGAAGTAGGAGAGAGAGGAAGGAGACTTTTGATTCTCACGAGCGGTGTTCCCCAGGGCTCAGTTTTGGAGCCAGTCTTGTTCAACATCTTTATCAATGATCTGGACGAGGGGATCGAGTGCACCCTCAGTAAGTTCGCAGATGACACCAAGTTGGGCGGGAGTGTTGATCTGCCTGAGGGTAGGAAGGCTCTGCAGAGGGATCTGGACAGGCTGGATCGATGGGCCGAGGCCAATTGCATGAGGTTCAACAAGGCCAAGTGCCGGGTCCTGCACTTCGGTCACAACAACCCCAGGCAACGCTACAGGCTTGGGGAAGAGTGGCTGGAAAGCTGCCCGGCGGAAAAGGACCTGGGGGTGCTGGTCGACGGCCGGCTGAACATGAGCCGGCAGTGTGCCCAGGTGGCCAAGAAGGCCAACGGCATCCTGGCCTGTRTCAGGAAYAGTGTGRCCAGCAGGMGKAGGGAGGTGATCGTGCCCCTGTACTCGGCACTGGTGAGGCCGCACCTCGAATACKGTGTTCAGTTTTGGGCCCCTCACTACAAGAAGGACATTGAGGTGCTGGAGCGTGTCCAGAGAAGGGCAACGAGGCTGGTGAAGGGTCTAGAGAACAGGTCTTATGAGGAGCGGCTGAGGGAACTGGGGTTGTTTAGCCTGGAGAAGAGGAGGCTGAGAGGAGACCTTATTGCTCTCTACAACTACCTGAAAGGAGGTTGTAGAGAGGCGGGTGTTGGTCTCTTCTCCCGAGTAACAAGTGATAAGACGAGAGGAAATGGCCTCAAGTTGCGCCAGGGGAGGTTTAGATTGGATATTAGGAGAAATTTTTTCACTGAAAGGGCAGTCAGGCATTGGAACAGGCTGCCCAGGGAAGTGGTGGAGTCACCATCCCTGGAGGTGTTCAAAAAACGTGTGGATGAGGTGCTTCGGGACATGGTTTAGTGGGCATGGGTACTGGGTTGGTGGTTGGACTCGAGGATCTTAGAGGTCTTTTCCAACCTTAATGATTCTATGATTCTATGATTTCACTAGAAAATTCATTCTGGCAGGACCAAGTATGTAGCATACTTCCAAGCCTTGGCATATAAATAAGGACAAATGAATCCATTACAAAAAAAAGAAAATCAAAAAAAAATCAGTAGCTTCCAAAATAAGAAGCATGAACTTATCTTTTCCTCTAAAAAGTTACCCAAAAGTAAATTAAGTCTGCAGGTTAATGAGATATAATGGAAATAGTTAAGGCAGCAAATTATAACCAAGTGAAAACAAAGACAATCGAATAAACAAGATGATCCAGCAAGGTGGGGCATTAAAAAGGCAAGTCAATAAACTCTCCACTAAAAAAGACATCTGATGACTAGGGAAGATTTAAAACTTTGTGAAACTCTTCAGCACTCTACTGGAAATATAGAAGACTAAAATGAAGTAACTTCAGAACATGAGGTATAAAATAAGGCTTTAGCTATACACCCATACTTCCTTTCTGGGAGAGCATCACTGAATATACTGCTTCCCTTAGCATCATATCGGAGACAAAAACTGCTCTGCCCCTGAAGACTAACAGACTAAGAGCCACCTTGTTCTCAGCTGCCTTGCCTTTTCCATGCAGGTGTTGTCTGCTGAAGTAAAACTATAGCCACTTACCTCGTGCATTTTTATTGTTTCTTTGTCGACAGGACAGGTGGGTACTGCATTCAAGTCTCTAGACCAAAAGAAGAGTCATGTTAACACACAGAAAATTGGAATTATTTTATGAAATTGGGCTATGCTACAATCTGACTCTGGCAGAATTCAGTACTAGATACCATAAAAACCTAAAACGTGCTTGAAAAACACTTTTGTCTGGCAACTACACAGCCAAATTCTGCCCACAGCTCTAAGAGGGCATTAAGCTGCAACAGTGAATACGTAACAGAAAGCAGTTTGTCCTACGAGTGTTAATAAGATGGTTTTTAATTAAGAGGACTTTGTCACTCTCTGGCCATCTGCTGCTCGCAAATGTCATATCTGAAAGAATCCCATCGCGTGCATTAAACCCAGCCTTCGCCTAGCGCAAGCAGCGCGCTCCTTCCTACACCAGTSAGAGAAGATCTAATGGCTCCTGTCTTAAAAGGCTTCCAGAAGTCCTACAGTAAGGGACAGGAAAACACTTATCAAGGCAGTACAAAAGGGAGGCAACTCAGCCAGAGAAAGCAGCAAACATGAAGCATCTAAAATTCATAAAAGGTAAAGGGCGACATCCATTCACATAAACAGGCTCCTCTGCAGCCTTCCCGGGGCCAAACCCTGCCCTGGGGTATGCCAAACAGTAATTAATGTATTCCCAGACAGGTCTGCAGGGTAAACTCAGATACCTGCAGATAAAACTTATACCTGCAGATAAATCCCAAGCAGATGGATGCCAGCAGCCTTGTGATCTGACTGTAGTATTGGGTAATACTAACATCAGTTTTATAACTCCACTAAAATCAAAGAAATTATACAGAAGCAAATGAAAACAGCTTAATCTAACCACCAGTGCCAATATAGTGAGACATTAATGCAACAGATTCATCTGAACAGCACAATACTAGACAGACAGTCCGAAACAGCATCTCATGCAGTAGTGTGTAAGCTTACACCAACAATTTCTTTAGGCTGACTTCCCTGCAGTTACCAAAGTATTCCTCGCCAGCACCGGCTAAGGTCTTTAAAGACACCTTTAAAACACTGAGCACGCAGTCAYTGAGTTCGACAGAGTCTTTCCATTGACTCCTTCAGCGTTTTGTCGGATCGGTACTATTATTACGGCCCTCACTGCTGATTTATAGAGGCGTTGACTCCTTTTCAGGAAGGGGAGTACGGGGAGCTTGCGGATGCAGGAGGAGTTTGTACTGACCTCAGAGAAAGAATGCACTGCTGGCAAAATCGGTGCCCGCATCCCGTCTGGTGGGGATTGCGAAGGACGAGGTGGCAGTAGGCRCACTTGTACCGGTCTTCTAAGGTTTCAACAAACTTGTAGTCGGCGTCAGGCTCGAAGTCCAGAGAGACAGTGCTGACAGAGTTCTGGCGCGTGAAGATGCCCGAGAGAGCAGCGGGTTCGTCACAGGCCATGGGAGCTGCACTGGGAACCAGGCACAGGGAGAATCCCTTCAAATGTTCACCGGCAGGCACGCCGCCTCGGCTACGGCTTGCAGCAGGCTGCTGCTGGGGGGGTTGTCATCTGCAGCAGGATGTGACAGATTTTGGAGGGAAACGTGGCACCAACTATGGAAGAACAACAAAATGTTCCGAGAACCACAAAACGATGGTTACACGACAAGCATCAAAGCACACTTCTTTGGAAAAGAGTTTCACAATCTGAAAATTATTCCGCAGAATAGAGATTTTTATGTTTTTTTAAATTTTCTTGCAGCAGCTCTTAGTCTCAAAAAAATTACAAGAGTCATAGACACAGCTGAGAGAAACAGAGGCCAAGTCTTGGCCCTGATGTCTGCCAGCAAAGTCTACACTTAACGTAGAGCCCACCCACATGACTTCACGAGTTCATTGCACCGGTTCAAGCAGGAGACAGCTTTGTGGTTCACAGCAAGGAGCACACAAAAAAAGGCAGAAAGGGGATTTTACCTTCAGTTTAGGTGTTACAGGAGTCAAAGCCTCTTAACTCAACATCTTTCTTTTTCCCGTTGATCAGTCACCTATAGCAGTAAACTCTGGTCCTATTTTTTCAGTTTTACTTAATTATGTGCAAGTTCTTGGCAATATTAATCCTGCCTGAAAGAAGCGGTGGAAAAAAGAAAGAAAAGCAAGATTGCAATCAGAAGTGTGACGTAAGTTTTTCTCTCAACCTACCAAAGCTCATACGCAGCACAGGAATGCAATGTTAATATTCTAATAGGAAAAACCAGCAACATTTTTTTCCAGCCCGAAGTCACAAACCTTGAGATTTGCCACTGGTCCCTCAATCTTGCAGTAGTTTTTTTGCAAGTAGCTCAAGACCTAGAGCCACTCTGGTTTTCATTTCTTGTGGCTTTGCATTCAGAAGACATTTTTTCCTTACAGGATGTGTACAAAAGCACAATGCACTTGAGCTCTCAGATCGTTTCACGAGGGAAGCGCTCCATTTTATAGCCATGCTGAGGGACGCTATTTGTCCTCTGTGTGCATCACCCGCTCTGTCAGTCACTCGAGTCACTCTTACTGGCATCAGCACCTCTTCGAGAGCTCAGACTCAGCTCCTGTAAGGTCACTGAGGGTATCTGCTGCTTTAGTACGTAAGCAGGGCCAGCACATCACCGTTAATGACCTTACAGCTGGCATGAAACGGTATGCCAAGTACTGATATACTGCCCTACCTCCCTGCTGCAGTGGATTCCTGGCCCAGGAAGCAGCAATTAGTACTGTGCTACGCACAGCTCAAGCACTGCCACAGACCACCGTAGGCTTCAGAAAGCAACATCCATTTTCCTTTCTACTTTAATATCCCATACTGGGTAAGAAGGAAATCCTGCGGACAGATAAAGCACCTGATTCAAAAACAAGCCAAAGTGCTTAACCAACGAAAATGTATTTCACAGCAAACATTTACATGCTCCTGTAACTCAGCACCCTTGTTCATGGTTATACACAGTACTTACCTGCCCAGCTAGTGAGAGCCTCCCTGCCCTCCACCAGGCTGAATGTCAGACTTACTCCAGCACAACTGATCATCTAATGTCAGTAACCCACAGGAATACGAGCCCTAATCATATTCCAGGCATAAACGCTTACTATTCCAACTGGAATTTGCAAATTACCCTGTTTGGTCCCTCCAAATGAACAGCCTTCTGCTTCAATGCAGAGATGATTGTCCGTGTCGCTCCTTTCATTTTTAAACAGCTGACCTTTTCTCCTCTGAAAATGGGGTTCCTGGTTCTCTGACACTTAATAAGGAGCAATTCTATTTTCCTCACGTCAACCAGAGGTGCCAAAATGCAGCCCGAGGAATTACCAGCCTCGTGCCTGGGCTGCCTCAGTAGCAGACGCCAGCAGCGGAGCGTGCCTGCTGCTTCAAAGGCAGATGGAGAGCTGTCACCATTAGCTTCCACAGCATAGACTACCTACAGGACAAATTTCCTAGGAACTCATTCTGCCACTGGTCAGTGAGAACCCCGAAACACATTTCCTTCCTCTCTCTTATTAATGCTCTCTCCCATTCACATGGCATCCAATTTCCTGAGTCCTATTACACTGCAGGACTTGTATCATCTGATGGTATGGCTTAGCAGGTTAATGCCACACTGTGTAAAAACACATTAAAAAAAAAATCCATGTTTTATCCATGTTGCCTTTAAGGGTCTACCTTAACACCAGAAGTACTTCCAGCTGGGGTGAACAGTGTTACAGATGTTTTAGGCATCAAAGTTATGGGATGCATTAAGAAGAAACAGTCACCTGCACCAAATCCCGTCCAGAAAGGGATTTTCTGGACGGGAAATTTCAGAGCTCTCGCTGCTCATTAAGTCAACCACATTCATTCCCATCTCTTTCTGCAAGGAGCACTCTGCTGTGGTACAACGCCTTCCAACTCTCTTGCTGAAATGAGAACCTTTACCTCCTTAAACACCTTCATGACGCACCCAACCCAGATCCCATTCCTAAAAATGGAGACTCTCGGCATCTCCACCTCAGCCTCACTCAGGAGCATGCTGCACAGCTGAGGGCACCTCGGGGCACAGGAAAAAGCACATCAGGCAAAAGGCGAGCCTGCCTTCTGCTCAGAGGGCAGAACGGAAACCTCGGGGTGCCCAGAAGTCCGGGGACGTTTCCCACCGCTGCCAGCCTTGGCAGGAGGTTTGCTGCGGGGTTTGCAGCTGTTTTGCTGGAGGAAAGGGGCTGCCCCAGGAGAGGGCCAGCGGATGGCAATGCTTCACCCAAGCTGGAGAGGTGCCCGTGTGAATCAGCTGTGGAGACGGGCTCAGAGGAGCTGAGAAATGGCAGCCCTGTGCCAGACCTACCGCTGGCCAGTGCTTGGCGGGATGCGATCCAAACCATCGCAGGTGGCAYGTAATTCCCGTCCCAGCGCCCAGCGGTGACTCAGGGCGGATGGCAGAAGCTCTTCTTCTACTTCTGGCTTCCAGCACCCGCGCCCGTGCTCTCTGAACTGAAACCAAAGGGGAACCATCAGGGGAAAAAGTGCTTTTCTGTGACGGCGAGAGCATGCCAATGGTTAACTGAATCAATTTCCTGCTTACGCTAACGCCTGGCCCATGTAGGAGACAAGGTACGCTTTCACTTCTGCCTGGCCACAGCTAAGAGCAATGGGAAGGCGTCCTTTCTTTGCGTACACTGCGATTTTTCAGCACGTGTGTGAACTGTAATGCTGTATTAAAATATTAGAGAGCGGACTCAGGCTGCATAACGATGCTCTTGTGGCAGATGCACAACACGTGCGGCAAGGGATTTTCATCGCAACTCCACTACAACAGCACAACCCTCCCCCAAACAATCTATAAACACTGAAAATCTACATGTCAAAAAAACGGATTCCCATACACTGAAATAAACAGAATGGATTCTGACCACACATAGAAAAGCAGTTTGAATCACTAGAAGCTAAGCCCAAGCCCTATAAACAGCTACCGGAGAGTGGGAGCTCAAGGGCAGCGCAGTACAGCGAGCTGCCAGCTGCACCTTCTTACCATTTCAGCATCCCAGCCCTGCCTGCACCCACAGCAGCACACACAAAACGCTTCTGGAACAGCTCTTTATATAACTGTGTTGTATGCAGATGCTTTAACCTCACTGGAAATAATCCAAAGGGGAGAATTTTCATAACAAAAATAAACTTTCTTAAATGAGGGCTATCCTGTTTTAACTACCACCACACCAAACTGACCCCAGACGTTTTCCATTAAAATGCTCCACACTTAGTATATCTTACTGTTCAGAAACTGAGTAAGAGACGAGCAGAACATGATAATAAGGAGAAAAATCAGCATGGGCATGACTTAGTATAATACGGAAATTACGTTAACATTTATAAAGCCATGTTAAAACAGTTCCCCTCCAGCAGCGCTGCTGCCTATCTACGCCACCAGCAGTCAGAACGGAGAGAAGCGGTGTGCAACGCCGATAACACATTGAACTACTGTGGACAGGTTAACTTTTTTTAGCCATGAAAACATACTTACTGCACACAGAGAAAACCATCCCTATAATGTGGTTGTTCTTTTTTAAGAGAATATGTTTTTCCTGTTTTCTCTCGGGCGCAGCCAAGCCCCCCCGAAAGGTCAGCAGATTACCCCATGAGCTATGAGTGCACCACTACAGCAGGCTGCAGCACCAAAACCTCCAGGACGGCAGACCCGAGGCACAGGCACTGAACGCCACCACATCTCTTAGACTGAGAAGGGCAAATATGTGAGTTGTTATCCCAGATTTCTCGTCATGCTCAGACAAGAAGACAGGATCCTTGGTCCTGCTGCCCAGCAAATGGGGGCTGAGAGCACGGCTTCTGTCAGGTTCACTGCGTGAGGGGAGGGCAACACTCAGCTGCCCTCCAGGACTGGGGTACTGCTCAGTAAAAAGCACTGTGATTGCTTCCCTCCTTATCACGCTTCCATGAAATACCTATACCAGGCCATAGAAAAAAAGTTATACACCTATATCCCTATACACCTAGCTCTGCTTCAGCTCTATTGCTTTGCCCTAAGGCACTTGGTAGGGACAAGTCTTAGAAGATGCYCTGTCCTTCCCTCTGAAAATTATCTACCTTTTATGGTACATCAGAACGGGAAGCCTGTCTTATTCATGGCGGGGAAAGTTTTGTCAAATTTAGGAGTCTAATATCACTTGACTGGGAGCTGACAGGCAGAAATATGATGAGGGGAACATACCTTGCATTAAAATTACCCTCTCCAAGCTGCCTTATAAACTAGGTAGATTAGCTGCCTCATTAACTAGGTAGATTAGCTGCCTCCAGTATTTTTTAATTAAAATAACAAAGTTATATGATTTACTACTAATGTAAGGTCCTCCACAAAACCACTGCATTTTGGGGACAAAAAACATATGCCCCAACTCTTAACATATGGAGCAGAACAGATAACAGAGTCTGCTAAAGAATGACTAAAAATACCTATACACTTTGAAATACATATATAAGATATAGCAGATCATATGGAGTCATGTGAAAACAGCAGATGATGACATCTGACATCACTGAGGGATCATCCTTGTCCCTTCCAGCCCAGGAAGAGTTACAACATTTTGACTGCTGACAACGAAACGCACTTGGAGTCCCCACGGGGGAGAAGGACCCTGGCTGCATCATTTGTGCCTCCCAGCCCAGAGACTGTGGAGGGAAAGGATCCCCTATTGCACCAACACAGATCCACCACTGATACTCAGGGCTCGCTCCTACTTCACCTGGCAGCAATTCAGCCTCAGGAGCTGTTCTGCTGTTGTCCTAATCACTTAAAAACTGCGGTGCAGTGACCATCTGGTAGCCAGGAGAGAGTACTTCTAACAGCAATAATTCCCTATTGGATATGTGCCTGAGGCCCCACAGGGGATGTTGCTGCAGAGGGCAGCAGAACAAATTTTTCTTTTCTATATAGACAATATTATCCAATTCTAATTCCAGTATTACCTTATTCTCAAAGCATAGTAAAAACTTACTAAGCAAGCATCAATTTGTTAATCTCCATAGGCAAATTTTCACTAAGCAGAGTAAGACGGTAGGGTTTCCTTTGCATAGAGTTACAGTCAAGCATTACAATAAATCCCCATGAGGCTAGACTTCATCGTTTTTTTTAAGGCATAGATTACAACACAGATAGCATTTAAAAAAAATTTAAAAACTCTTAAAACTAACGAAGTGTATCTGGTGCTGAAGTAGCTTTGATTTTACGGACAACTTGCTTATTTGCTACATCTGCTATTTTCCCTGGATCTCTTAATCATTAATGAATTAATTTTGTATTATCAAGAAATCTCTCTACATCTAATCAACACAATATTATTACAGTAATACAGAAAATTTTTGTCTTAAAATAATCTCATTCACAGCTGGAAAATAATTTTGTTCCCATCACTTCTGTACCAATACCTGGATGTGTTACCGCCTTCCCGAGCACCAACAGAAATTTTGGTAAGAAGGTACTGCCACTCACCCCTACGACACCCTGGCACCGCTTTGCCGATTCAAGGGGTGAACTTGGTTCCTGAGATGTTTCGGGGTCCGCAGCCTTCCACCAACACAGCCCCGCGCTGCTCACACCCCCGTGTGCCACGGCTCACGCCTGAAGAGCCCTTCAGAGATGAGAAATAATTCTAGCAACGTGAGGCTCCTGCTGCCATTAACAAGACATGTTTTGGTAAAGCCGTATCTGAAAACTGTAGCTGGTCCTCAATGAGGAGAAAATGAGAGAGCAAGCGAGCGAGCGCGCCAGCGTAAGCTTTGTGGTTAAAACAACAGTACGAGCATTTTAAAGCAGCAAGGGAGTGGAAATCCCCCAGCGTAGCTTTGAAGAGATCATGTCTAAAAACGTTTTAAAAGTGTTAGGACAAAAGGCAAGCCATTGAAAAGTATTTTCCCTTACTGCGCTGATGTAGGGACTGCAGATTTTACCAGCTGGAGCAACACAAGGTTACCAAGAACTTTTCTCACAGTTTTTGTCCAAAATATAGAAGAGTTTTCACCTTTCACAAAAGTGGTGAGTGATGTGACCAAAGAAAAAAATACATGGGCAGCAGGAAACACGTAAGGACGTAAGGAAAACCCAGATCCAACCCTGAAAATCTCTCCACAGTAGCCGCAGCGAGCCCGGGCGGACCCACTCGTTGCAGGAAGCGAAGGGACGGCTCACGGAGGAAACGGCACCGCCTCGGTCACAGAGCGACTACATCAACTCATGCTACAGGCTGCACGGGCATTTCGCATTTAAACCAGAACTCTCCAATTGAGACAAAATCCATTTTAAGAAAATAAACGTTTCTATTTCGGTTTGTAATAATTTAAGTGGCCATAAACCCTAGTGATTTTGTAGCCTGAATTTAATTGCGCGCCCCGGACTCCTGGCAGCCTTCATCTCCACTGACTACGCGTGAGTCAGCCTCCTTCCCCAGGCCAAACCACGCTGCCCTTACGGCAGTGCCACGGGCTCCATCGCTGACCCCACTCTTCCCTTATTCTCCTCTGTCCCCTCCTCTGGCTTTCTAGTCTCTTTTTTTTCCCCCTCCCCTAAAATGAGGTATGTTTTTTTCTATAAAAGCAATAATTTTTAGGTCTCCTGTTATTTAAAATACTAGTTTTCCAAAGAAAGCTTCTATTCTATCTCGTAGTAAATGCAACACACACCCTCTTTAGCCTTTTCCCTTTAACTGAGCTTGCTCCCAGAGCATTTCTAACCTATTTCCATTTCCATCTCCCCTCCCAGGAGGCATCTCAACCTACTGCATGTTTTCCTGAACCTTCCCTGAAGCTCTGGAACAGACAAGTCATTCCTGAAGTCAGTGGCAAAGGGAAAGGCATCGATTCAAAGGCATGCTGCTTCTTTATGGGATCAATTAAATTGATCCAAGTTGTATTTCTAGACGCAGCCTAAGCTCACTTCTACAGTCGAGCTTTTTAAACCAGAAGATATTCCTTCATCCTTGCCATGAACTCATGTCCTCAGGGTGCATCCTGGTCAAGCTGTTGACTATACACAACCTCTGCATAGGTTGACATCAGAACAGCAAAACAGCTCGTACGTGGGCTTTCCTTGAACCTGGCAGGTCTGGAGGAAGGATGGATCCGGCCAGTATCGTTGGGAGGAGGCAGCGCTGCAGAAAGCGTAGTGCTCTGCGAGCACAGCTCCAGGAAGCACCATCTGCTTCTGGGAAGCTTTGGGGAAAACCCCAAATGGAGAAGTTGAGTAGGAGCAGGATCTTAATTTTAAACAATTTCACTCTGCAGATGAGTAGAGCGCAATAGGTCGGTGTTATTGCTTGTGGGCAGCCCTTGATCTCCTCCAGCGCCAACTGCAGTGCTGAAACCCTGACCAAGTTTCAAGCAGGCTCAAGGGGATGAAGGTGAGTGAAAAGACAGACAGCAACAGCATTTAGGAAACAGAATGAAGGAAAAGAAAGAGAGACACAAGAACAACATAAACAAAAGTTACTGAAAAGAGGTAACAATAAAGGACGGAGAGCAAGACAACAGGTTTTAATTTTTTTCTTTTAGTGTATTGGAGCCAAAGTGAAGTCCTCACTTTTCCTAACAAATCATAGGCCATTACACATTTTACAGAACTAGGTCTTTGGGGCTTTTAAGTTTACGTCTCCTTCCCTGCCCCGAGGGGACACACTATCCAGGACTTCAGTTGCTTTGACCATTCAGTCAGTTTGGCCGTGCATACCTACGCAAGGCATAACAGAGTCTTGGTTTTAATTTCCCACGTCCCTGACCCTTTGACTTAGTCTTAACGAAGAACTTAACCATCAACTCAATGGTTATTCATCCAAATTACTAGGATGAACTCAAATTTTGCTAAGGCTGGCCTTCCCCTTCTTCTGACATGTTCTCTTGTTCCAGGGGCAAACGATTCCCCCCGCTGYGGCCTCAGGAATTCATGTGTTCAGTGGATTTTGCTCTAACACACACATGTATTTGACAACATATGGACACACATTTTTCTAGCCACAATGCTCACTGAAAAGGTAACTGCTAATGTCAAAACCCAAATGCTATCGGGGACCCCATGAACTTGCTGTTGGGAAAGCAGTGACAGCAAAGATTGTCACCAGTTTCTTTTCCTAAAAAAATGGAAAAGAATGTCTTCTTAAGAAGTCCYTCCCATGAGATCAGACAGGACAGGCTGGAGATTTACGGAGGTACAAGCTGTGAGTGGTGCTTTCGTGCGGCCCCTTCTCTAAATGCGATCCGCAGYTGAAAGCTGTGCTGCGGCCCGTCCGCGCACGCTGCCGCAGCCGGGCAGAAGCGCAGCTGCCCAGCGAGCCCCGCCGCTGCCACGGGCCTGGATGGGCGCCGGCAGCAAGGCGCAGGGACCTGCCAGGAGGGGTGAAAGGCAGAACCGCCCCTTTTGGCATCAGGCGAGATGCCGTGTAAGAAGGGTGCTAAACACGCTGTGGGCAGCATCCAACCCCGCTCTCGCTGCTGGCACCAGTTTTAGCTTTACTGCTCCCAGCAGTGAACAACTTCGCTGTTTTTAGCGACCTCGAGGTGCACCTCGGGCATCACCAAGGTCCATGTTCATAATTCCTCAGTAAAACACTGCCATGACACAAGGTTTAATGCCGATGACAGCGAGACATACAAATGGACAGATTTCTTTTTCTTTATAGATAGTGCCCAGTAGCCTTCCATAATATCTTTCATTGAATAAATGATCTGGCAAGTGTTTGTACTGCTGTCTCTAAGGCAATATTAAGAAATTAAACCCTTGATTTTTGTTTCTTTCATAGTTAGTAAGGGCCACATTCCAGTTTCGAGTGCGTGGATATAGCAGATGAGACTGAAGACCATATGACTTAGCACAGGTCTGATCATTGCRTGTCTCACAGCGACTACTTTGGGAAAAACTGCTTTGCAGATTGTTCCTCTCCTTGAGGTTTGGTCAGTCACCAGGTGGCTCTGCATAATAATAATAAAAAACAACTTTTACATTTCAATATTATCTTCTGCAAAATAAGCACACAGCAACATACTTACCCCTAGAGAATCCCTGTATGCAAATGTCAGTATATTACATACAAAAACTTGCTTTATCAGCCCGCCACCCCCCCGAAACAAACATGCTTAACTGTAGAGCACCCTGGGCAGTCCCGTATCAAAACCACCATGGTTTAAGGTGCAGGCAGTTTCTCACACACTTGTTTATTTGTTGCAAGACTGAGCTGGGGGGACTATGGAATTTTTTGCAACATTTTTATTAACGATATGCATGACTCAAGTTTCCTCACCTTCCCGAGCCCAGCAACACACCGGGCTTAGCTAAAGAGGYTAGCTTCTTTCCTGGGCTGAGGGAAGAGGGTGGAACAACTGCACATTGCAGCCCAAACTGGTACAGAKAAGGGACTGATGACTAACAGGGTGAAAATTAACTCTTCGCAGTCATTYGCCAAGAAACTTGGACAGAAAAGGACCAGAAAGGAAAAGAAGAGGTTCTGAAATCCTCACCGCAGCTCAGGGCCCAGACCCAAGGGCGCGCTGGCCCTAAGGGATCCCAGCCAGCTGGCTGGGGTCCTGCAGCAGCACCCTCGGGTTGGCAGGCTGCTAACTGCTGCTGAGAACAGCATGTCTGCGAGATGAAAGGAACTACCTACATCACTGCAGCTACCAACTATCTCAAGAAGATCAGGAGCCCAAGAAATGTTACAACTCATACAGAATCCCTRGAGAGCCAGCGAGAGGAATGCCCTCTCATAGTCAGCTATTTATTGATGATAAATAACATCTATTTATGTAAAATCAAAGGGTCAGACAAGGAATTGAAGAAGATAAAGGGCTATATCTTAGCTTAAAGATAGGACACAAATAAAGCCCCGGAGATCAAGCACCCCACAAGTCTGCAGCTGCCCACTGAAGGGATTTGGCAAAGTGACACGAACAATACATGGCACAGAACAAAGAGCTCCTGACCTGGCCCATAGCTTTGACGGCTGCTTAAAAACTGTGCTCCTGTCTTAGGAAGACTGATTAGGGAGCCTGTGGGGTGAAAAAGAGCTGTCTGGTTTCTGCTCTTTGCACTCAATTTGGAATTCCTTTTGTCAAAGTCTCCAACAGCAGCTTTCTAGCTTTAAAATCTTGTCCCCTCCTGGATGTCATTCCTCATCCTCTCTAAACTCCGCAATTACTCCCGTGCCCTCCGCTCTTTCTTTGAGTGCCACAAGCTTTTCTTTCTTCCTTCCTGACGTTACTCTGAATCTTATCTTTCAGCAGCCTACACTCTTTCAGCCAAAGTTTCCTGCCAGCTACTCACAGATGTGCCCTACTGCCGCAGACCCTTTCCCTGCAGACGCTGAACTCTCAGCCTCTCCTCCGGTACCTGGGCTGGGGATGACTACCAGCTCAGAGGTAGCTCGCTGCCCCCAGCCTTCCCCAACAGGCCTTCTTCTGCACTGTCCCTCAGTATCTAAACCTGACACAGCCAGCCTGTATTCCACTTAGGTCCCTAACTTTCATCTCCCTCTCTTGGGCTTWAAGCATTTAGATCCTCACAATGTCTCACCAACTCCTTCTGCTTCATATCTCCATRTGATACGGTATTTCTTGTCCACTTACACAAATAAAACTCTTGCCCATCATCACCATCCTCCTCCAGTTTTCCAAGCACTCAGTTCTCTTGAAATGCAATCTTTTACTTATTTATCCACCCAGGATGCTGCCACAGGGATTTTTCRAAACCACAGCTATAACCACATCACCTCTCTGTCTGTCCCTCCACTTCCCCACTGCACCAAAACCTCTTGCCTTTCAAAGCCTCTTCTAGTCTCTCTCCACTTGCCCTTGCATCACCTCCGATGGTTTAAAAGGGCTGGTTTCATCTCGTGACGATACCAGGCTCCACTGCCTAGTTGTTGTGTATTTGAGCAAGTATGTACTGTGAGGGCAGATTTTCTGGAGGGGTATTAGCAGGCTATTCTGCTTTAAATCTCTTCTGTAAGATTTCCTTTGCCAAGCAGCTGGGAACAACTGGTTTCTGATAAGCTGCGACCACCGACTATCACACTGGTCCCGCTGTCTCCTATTGCTCTTGCACGCAGGTGCGTCCCTCCCTCCTGACTTGAACTATAAATCCCCTTCASCCAAGGGCTGCGAGTTTGCCCTCTGGTCGCACAGCTCCTGGCACACYGGGGTCCTCACCCGTGGCAAACACTTCTCCACGTGACAGAAATAAAAAAGATAATCAAGGCTAACAGCAAAGGAAGTTACTCTGGGTGGTTTGCGGCCGAGTGTAACACACAAGCACCATGACTCGCACTAAGATGAAAAGCAAGAATGCAATGCAGCCYTCAGACAAAACAAGGTGAAGCGCAATACTAGCCAGGCCAGTACTCCTGCACGAGAGCATCCCAGAGCRCCTCAATTTTACGCCCATTGTTAAACCTGCATGCTCTGTGTAGAATCAGCTGGGGCAGTTTAAAAATACGGCCGTGTTACTGCTGCCAGYCTGGAGACATGCCTGACCTGAATACACCCAGCTATTTTTAGCACAYCGTTGCACTCCTTCAGCCATCCCGTATTTATAAAACGGAAGTTATGAGGAAAGTTGTTCTTGGCTGGCACCGAGAAGGCGCAGCCAAGCTAACAATAGGCAAAGCAATTCAAGAAGTGCAACAATAGGAGCTCTCCATTTTTCCTGCTAAATCTTAAGAGTGTTGAAAGTATTTGGTCAAAGCCCACTGCCTCAGTACGCTCCCAGAGGGTTGTTAACCAGGGAAAGTCAGAGGTCTGGCTGGGTCTCCCCGCACACACGCAGAGGGGAAATTCCCTCCCGCCAGCAGAACGCAATTGACACCAGCGGGGAGACTCCCGACGGTTCCCTGCAATTCAAAAAGATCAGAGCCGCCGCAAAGGCACTCGTCCGAGCAGTGCCTGCTTCTTTGTTTCCTTCTCAGCCTCCAAAACCCCGGCTCTGCCAGCCTCGGAGGCACGCACCAGGCCTACGTTTCCCTGCAGCATCGCCGGGGGAAGGCGGCGCCGGTGCATCTGGTCGTGGAAGGAGAGAGGAGCCCAGGCTGCCAGCCCGCACCAGGGCACGCCGGGCTCAGCCCTGTAGACCAGAGGAAACCTCCAGCGCCATGAGAGAGGGGCTCTCCCACACCAACGCAAAACTCCCGGGCGCACCAAGTTCAGGTTTTCCTACGCGGGCCTCCTTTTTAAGCCAAAAAGCGCCGCAGAAAGAMAGGCGCCGGGCAGACTTCCCCTCCGCATCGAGGGGGCAGGACAGAAGCCTTAGAGAGGGTGTCACCCGCCGCCCGGGGCCTCCCGCCAACCGCCCGCCACGAACCCCACCCGCGGCCGGGCCCCGCCAGCGCCGACCGCGGGCCCCCCGCAGCCCCGGCCCCGCTCCCTGGCCCCGGCGTGACCCCCGCACCCGCGGCACCGCCCGGCCC